>JASDQU010381410.1:0-11088 GCA_032191745.1 Picea mariana | reverse complement strand
CAACATATATTGGTGATATATTCAATACTAAACATTTACCAACATTGTGCAATAACAGTAAACATCATATGCATCATAACAAACAAAACAACACATCAAGAAATAAGGTTTTAACATGGTTCACCCCAAACTGGGCTATGTCCACAATGACTAGCTTCTTATTTTATTAATTGCAATCTCCTTATAGTTGTGCGATTTTCTTAGAATAATATGTATCAGTTAACATTACCCAAACCCGCCTCATTCATTCTATTGCAGTGCGATCCTAACTTTTGAAAACCTCAGTCATCAATTACAACACCCAAATACTTAGCCAATTCTTCACACTTTCATACTTGACTCAAAACCAGGCTTACTTCAAAACTTATTTCAAAACTAACTCTCCCTTCTACCCAAAAACCCATTATAATTTATAGTTTTACAATAGGGCTAAGCCCATTACAAAATGGTTACAAAGTGGACATAATGTCCCCAAAATCCTAACTACTTTTCACCTTTTGCACACATTCTCCAACTGCATTGTACACATGCTTCTCCTTAGACAAAATTTAGTTTGATCCATTCCTGCATGATTCTCAACACTTATCCAAAATAGCCTACTCCAACACTACTCCTAAAGTGAATCTCTTTGTATGCAACGATGAGACTAAAATAGTATAATCCAGACCAAGTTTTTCTAAGATAGAAAGGATTAACTGAATGTGTTGAGTGGATTTGTCTATTCCACATCCATTTAGATGAAGGAGGAGGGACTTGAGCTTCATATACAAGTCATGGATGTTGTCAAAATTCCTCTATCTAAGGAATTTATCTTGACCTCAAGAATATGGTCTCTCATTTTGTCCTATTTGCGAAAGAGATCCTCCAACTTTGTCCAAATATCATCTAATGTGGTAAAAGCTTCAATGTGAAATAGAAGCTCTAGGGACATAGACACACAGAGGAGGTCGTAAGCCTCATCCATGCAATTTATATACCTATTATTCTCGATAGAAGATGTTGTCTCAACCTATCTATCCATGGTAATATGGTACAAGCCTCTGCATCTAAGTTAATGATTTTTTTTTAGCTTCCACTCGAAGTAGTTATGAAGTGTGAGAAGTATTGTCGGTGAATAATCCAATTTTCTTATTGCATCTCCCTTTTGCACCTACAAATAATATACATGTGCACATTTCTCCTAGCAACATGTTGGCTCTAATACCATGTATAATTGTGGTGAAACTTGCATAGAGAATCTAGCTAACAACAATTCGTACAAATCTTGAAAATTGAGAGAAGGAGAGAAGAGATGAGAGAAAGGAATCAAGAATTGTATTTATTGTATGATTAAAATGGTAAAATACACATGCTATACTCTACATGGCTATGTAAAGTCACCATAGTAGTGATATAGAGATATTTAGATACTCACTAATATAAATTGAAGTAATCTTCCACCTAGTCCTAGTTAATTGATCCATGGAATAATTAGTTATCTGAGTCACACGTGTGGAAGTGAGAGAAACATATGCAACTTTTGGTGATAAAATTGAGGTTTACATGCATGAGTGACTTCCACTAGTATATTTGAGTGTAAATGAATCTGAATTGAAGATGATTTCCCTATTTTGTAGGGGAATATTCTCTAGAGAGAATATTCTCATCTAAGGAAGTGTTCTCAACATTGGACTATCAACCTTAGGAAAATAATTACCCAGGTGAGTGTGTAATATCTCCAACATAATATTGGTTTTCAATGAATTTATTTCAAACAAGTCACAATTTTAACCACTCCCAAAAAAGGGGTTCAACCAATAGTGCCACTTTTTGAAACAAGGGTTGATTTTGGTGTTTTTGACCCAAAAATATGAGTTTTTTAGGCTATAGTTCTTATTTTGAGGTGACATTTATTGTTAAGTTGGTAGTTACTATGTTGATAATCTACAATATGTAATAAGGGGGTCTAGGTACACTTCTTTTCAAAAGTATGATAGACATGTAGGGTCTCTTATTCACTATTTAGATCATTCTTATTCTCGACCAACAAGTTCCTAGAAAAGATATTCAAATAAGGAGAGATGAGGTAGGAAAATCCACTCAACTAATGTTATACTTGGGGTAGATTATAGTTTAGGTTGGGTAGGTCATGGGGGAATAGATGTCAGATACTGATTGATGGACTTGGATTTTTTTTGTTTTTTCCTACTATCCCGCTTAAGAAAACTAATAACTACACCTAAAAACTATTTAGGATACTTACCAATGAATATGGTGGAATTTAGAATAGGGTTTCCCAAGACTAGTGGTAAGACAGAGGGATGTAATTATTGGTTGGAGGTTTTCACAATATTTGACTTTGAATCTAAATATATGTCAATCCCCTTCTTGTTCTTTTTAACTTTTTCTTTAGATACCACCTGCTTGGGCCAAGGAGGTATATGGGGTGGTTGGAACACTTCTATTAATATATAAGTAACCCCCCCAGACATCCATGAATTTTTAATTCCTAGACATAAAAAAAATATCTATGTGTTGAGGAAAAGATATGAAATGATCTTACTCAATCATTTTCAGACTCTACTTGGCTAAAGAAAAGTAGACGGGGATATCACACTATGTTTATAACCAACAAAAATAACATCCTAACACACAAGTATTAATTACGAGTGCTTAGGCTAGTCTTTTATCAATAAAAATCTTGCTGGAAATTTACTTTTTATATAATTTTCTGAACATATCAGTTGCTGAAATAAATGTAAAGATAGAAGTAAAGTCACCAAGATGATAATCAAGACAAATGAGACATAAATCAATCCTTTATTTCATTCAAATTCACCAAAGAGTCATTTTCTTTACAAAATATCATGCAAAAATTTTGGACCAAAGTCAAACTTAGACATCCCCGATGGAACATACAAAAGGACCTCTAACATAAAACCAAAATTGAACTCTAAAAGATGGATCAACTTACCATAGATTTTTTTCCACTCCACTCTACATAATAGCCTTTGTTAGCCATGGAAATTAATTCACAAACATACAAGTCTACATCAAAGATAGATCAACACCTCTGAAAAACAAGTGCTTGAATGATGTAATTCAACCCTGAATATTGTTGTCTACAATGAGACCCCACTATCATAAAAGAGAATTAGTCTTGTGATGACTAAATGAATGAATGAAAACTGAACTATCTCAACATAAACTCAAGATAAAACCTTAGTATGCTTCTGCTTCTATCCTCCTCTTACTCCTCCCTTTCCTTTTGCTTTTAAACAATTTAGAATTGGTTGAAGTAGTTGAACCAACTCATGAGTTAAGTTAATTAAACGACTCAACCAAATTTAGTTAGGGGGGAAAGTAACAATCATAATAAGGTCATAAAAAAATAATAACTAGTAGGTGGGACCCCTTGTGACTTCCTTTAGCTCATAACAATCATAACATAACTATTTAGTTTAAGAAAAACACACCTCCTTGTGTCTCCCATCCACATATTCACATTTGACAATTTAGATCATGATCTTTGAAATTATTTTCAAAAAATATTACTCATGTAACCAAAAAGAAAACATGATGTCCAAAGTTTCCTAAAGTCAACTGTCATCAGCAGTAGATACAAATAAAAACTCAAAAGCCATATTTCCCACTCTGCGATGCAATCTTTCCTTGATTGTTGTTGTTAGCCTTGGATTTTCCTGAATTTTCCTTTGGCTGCGCAGAGCCCTTAGGCCTTATCTCACTGATCACGTGGGGACAATCATCCCTCAAATGCATCCGGGAAGACACAGATTTGTCAGAGGCATTGGAGGGTGAGGAAGGGGAAACAATGGATTTTCCTTTATCAAGGGCATGGTGGGACTCAATTTTCAATCACTCGCTAGCATGGAAGGATTGCACTGGTGAGTGGGGAGAATCTTGGACAATCTGGTTGTTAGGCGGAGGAGCAGGAAAGGAAAAATTGGGCCAACCATGATGTTGGGATACTGTCAGGTGGAAAATATCTTTCTATCCATCATTTTCAGGAACCTCGGGTTGTAATGAGGCATGGGTGGGTACATGGATACCAGGGGCTTGTAGAAATTGGAAAGGAGTCCTCTCAGGTCTAGGTTGGACTACTCCCCGCCCAATCCAATTGAAAAATCCAGCCTGAAACAACTGGCCAAGATCTTGTGAATCAACATCAAAATGTATGGATAACCTTGGCCTTCTTGGGCCTTTGTTCCACTTACCTCTCCTTTTGTTTCCTCGGCCATGGCTACCTCGGCTGAAAAAAATCATTCCTGCATGCATGATTGACTAGCAAATAGACTTTTAAATAGCCATACATGAAAATTCTTAAAATATGAAATAGATTTGTCTCAACAATGTATTAGACTCAGGAAATCCAGTCCATACAAATTGTTTTATTGTTTATCAGTGAGCAGGGGGTGAATAAAGGGTTCTGGGATATGTGAGGGGCTTGTATTGAGTGAAACATGATACGATGAGGGGGGAATTACGATTGCTACTCAAATACAACAACAATCAATTGCAAACCAAAGAAAACGTCACTGTAGTTCAACCAAGGCACTGCTATTGCCAAATTGCTTCAACACATAAATTTTCTTGACTGTAATCAATTTTAGAACAGGGAGTGAAAAATGAATGTGGGAAGGCGATGGGGTTGTAATTAGAAAAAAGAGAAATAACGACGAGGAATGAGATTGGGCACTATTCACAAAATTAATCAAGTAATCCATATAGTAATTCTATTAAAAGGATATTCACCAACCAAACGATCATAACAATTACTGTGTATTAACTAGTTCACTGCTCATAGTAAAATAGTTCCATCAACAAGACAATATGAATTCCACAAAAATCTGTAAGGAAGTTATGTTCCTTTTATTTATAAAAATTCTCAAATGTGTAATAGTAACCATTTCCACTCTATTAAACATCAAAACAACGACTTCCCACACATTTCTTCAATCATCAAATACGCCCAAAGTCATGTTTCAAAATTGCAATGAAGTTATATTGTTAATGTAATTGAGATTATCATTAAAATGCATGTCATTCCTTAACCATACATAATGTAAGTCAACCCAATAATCCAGATTAAAATTGCAAAACCTGGATCGTCATTTAAATAGACAGGCAACAAACACCATTCCAACACATGCTGTGCACAAAATAATTTAGTCATGCAAGTGTAATTATTTCACTGTACAAGCCCAATTCAATGTGACTCTAAAATGTTGGGCTATCCATCCAACATGACGAGGTATCAACAACATGCCTTCCTTCATAAAATAAATAATCGAATTGCAACAAATTCATGCTTAAAAATCATTGACTGTCTCTGAGTGTGGCACCCAAAATTATCCATATTATCCACAGTGGGCAACCACCCAAAACACCACGATGTGACATTCCCATTTTAAAATTCCAAACACATAGTCACAATATTAACTTAACCCATCGTGCTGAGCTATCAACCTAATACAATATTGCTTCAAATTGATCAAACTGCAACCAACCATGTTGTGTAAAACTTGGGCTAATGCAATCAAATGATCATAAGCATACAATGGATGGATTTTCTATAGTCATCCCGGTTTCAATAACCATTTGGCTCCAACAAAACCACTCATAATTACAATGACCATATATTCCATGTGTAGGAACACCACACACACAAATGCAGTATGTGCGAGCATCATTAGCAATTGTAACCAATGCCAAATCAAACATCTGAATAATCATAATGCAAAAAGACAATGACTATGTATCAACCAATCAACCAATTCAATGATGAGCCTATACTTGGATTTTTGTAACAATCAACAACCGACCTACCATGCTATGTAAAACTCGGGCTCATGCAATCAAATGATCATAAGCATACAGTGGATGGATTTTCTATAGTCATCCCGGTTGAAATAACCATTTGGCCCCAACAAAACAACTCATAATTACAATGACCATTTATTCGTGGTGTAGGAACACCACAAACACAAATGCAGTATGCACGAGCATCATTATCATGTGTAACCAATGCCAAATCAAACATCTGAATAATCATAGTGAAAAAAGACAGTGACTGTGTATCAACCAATCAACCAATTCAATGCTGAGCCTATACTTGGACTGTCGTAACAATCAACAACCAACCTACCATTATGTGGCAACCGCACATACCCACGCATCAACATGAAGTGACGCTGTAACCTTCCCAATTTAAACAATATTGGGTTATCAAACACAAGGAGAGTGACTGTGTATTTTGAATTGTCCAATTAACAATGCAGGGTTTTCCATTTTAATAACACAGGCAGTGATTAGATATAACACCAACATGATCGTCATATGCCTAGCTAGGCGAGTTGTACCCAATTTTTGTCAACAATACACAACCATCCAAAAATAACCAAGTTGTAAACCCGACAAGCCATGTCGGTATTCTATATCAACCCTTAGACTTGTAGAGTTAAGGGTTTGCTCTGTGACCAACATAGGGAAAACCAGAGATGACTCCTTCCAATGGTGAAAACCTTCGAGACCAACTATGCATACACAGAGAGAACAACGAATTATTCCTGGATAGGTAAGAAATCCCGTGACAGGAGGGCTATAATAGAGGAGCGAGGCTCCGAATTGGCCAATAATGATACTTAACACATGCAGGGTATAACCCTCATGGCTCTCCAGTAAACAACCACAATGTTGAAGTGAAGACAGGGCTGAGAAAGAAAAAATAACCCACTGCATAACCTTTAGTGGTGGAAACAAACCAATGCTCAAGTGAATCAAGATGTAGTGACACATAGTGTTTCCAACCATTAAAACCCATAAAAACCCATAAAAACCAAAGACTGGTCATAACGATACAAATGCGTGAGGACAACCAGACACCCAAAACCAACAAAAACCCTCCAACTAAACCAACAAGGATCACAGATAGCCCTTAGGGCTGCTAACACCTAGGCTGACCAATAACACTATTAATTCAAGATTATTGCAGAAAGAACCGTCAACGTTTTATTCCAAAATCACAATTTTACATAGTTGCAATACTTCAGGAAAGCACAAACCAATACACCTGAGCCAATAATCATTTCATAAAATACAAAATGAAGAAGCGGAAAGAAAAATTTTGAAACAGAAAGAAGAAATCAAACTACTGTACGGAAGAAAGGAAAATAGTGCAAAAAATGAAAGTAGAGATAAGCTACTAATATACATAAATCCAATCAACATTAGAACTTTTCACGTTGGTCCCTTGCAATATTTCAATCGAGGACTATTAGTGTTGTAGGAAAACAATTTCTTCTGTAAATCCTTTAAAACGTACGAGTTAGTGTCCAAGACAAAAGCAATTTGGAAAGGACCCAACACTTGGAAATCTAATGTAATTATCAGCCCCTTGACGCACACAATTAGATAATCAAGATAAAGATGGAGACTAACCAATTCATTGAGGGTCATGTGCATAGGTGTTTTAAAGGCGGTACATGTATCAAATAAGCTAGAAATCCGACATTGGTAATACATGGTACCTTGATAAGTGATAAGAGTGGTTTTTTGAACATTTTCCCCTTTTATCTTGATTTTATTGTAACCCAAAATTTCGTCAAGTAAGGGCTTCAACTGTAACTCTACAACCTGCTGCAGAATCATTCTTGTATTGAGGGGGGAGAATGATTTCTCATAATATCCTAATTAAAGGTGCAAAGATGAATGCAGGTTCTAATATGATCTGTGGTCTTTGAAGCAGGTACCCAATCTGGAACCTGTTCAAGGTGGACTAAAAAAATAATTTTACACCTTAGGAAATTTCCGAACTCCTTTTGAAAGGGTGCTTCCAGTGCAGAGTTAACAAGTTCTTGTTTTTTCCTAGCTGGTTTCATAGTATGTTGAACAAGACCAAGATTGAAACCACGAAGATCCTCATAAGACCAAGCAAAAACCTTTTGATATTCATTGAGTAGCTTGATGGACCTCATCTGTTCTTTATCAGAACATTGGAAATTTATTTTAACATTCATTTAATATTCAAGTGTCCTAATGTTTAGGTGTATGGTTTCAACCACCTTCTTCCATAACTCCTCTTCTTTCTATTTTTCTTTATTTCCTACATCACTCGATAAAAACAAATTCTCAAGAGGAGTCAAGCCCTTAGGAATTTTATTGTTCTCTATGGATATAATCTCCTCGGGCTTAAAAGGTTCATCTTGAATGAAAGCACAATTTCTCTCATTGTTAGGGAGGGCTTGCCAAGATTCGACATTGTCAGGGATATATGGGTGATATAGAGATTGAAAGGAAAAATCAAGCCCGTGAGGTAAAATTTGTTGATTAGGAGAAGATGCAAAGACAACTAACTGGCCAGCCACTGAATTTAACTCCTTTTTAACATGAGTGATGTTGAAGGATAAAAGGTTCGAGATAAGTGAAAAAATAGTTTGGGAGTATCATTCCATCAACTTGTTGCTAGGAGAGCAGATTTTTCATATCAAGTTCACAACAAGCTCGGAATCTTCGAAGACGGAAAGGTGGCCACAACCAAGATTAAGGGCGTTTTCAATGCCTAATAATAAAGCTTCGAACTTAGTGGAATTGTTTGTACAAGCGAACTCTAACCTGTAAGACAGATTATGAATTCTTCCTGCAGGGGAAACCAAGATAATGCCAACCCCATTTCCTTCATTAGAGATTGAACCATCAAAGTGCATATACCACATATCATCTTCTAAATCAATTCTTTCTAAAGGAATATTATCCTCCTCAGCAAAGATGGAGTACACTCCTAGGTCCTCTTCGATATAGTTTACGCTAGATTGCAGAACACTCTCTATGTAGGGTGAAATTATTCCCTCTCTAAGGACTATAATGTTCTTACCATTATGAGGAATAGATAAATGTGTCCCATCGAGTGAGAGGTATCCACCTGTTAATGCTTGCCAATATCTTCCTAAGATAATTGAGTAATTAATTACAGGCATATCAATGACCTGAATGTCGAGGGTTGTCCTTATCTCAGGATGAGCGCATAAAACCAAGGTCACATATTTAATCTCTCCTATGGTTGTTTGTTGTAGACAATTATAGGAGAGCATGCTTTTGGCATTTTCATTGGTACAAGACAATCCTAGCTCTTCCATAATAATCTTTGACATCACACTTGGGCCCGAACCACCATCAATGAGGCAACAATGAGAAATCTTATCCATAATATTTATAGAAATATAAAGAGGGTTTTTTTTTAACAGGGTATCTAAAGTTATGTACACCTACTTTATTTACAGAAGAATCCTCTTCATCTACCTCTTCAAAAATATTGGCTACAACGAAATCTTTTACTTCCATGAATATTTTCAAATGCATCTGTTGTTCAGGGACGACAACCATGTCTAGAAGGGTTGCATCTACTTTGATGTTGGCCAATTGATTCAAGATATTGTATTTGGAAGAGGGGAGAGGAGGAGTGGTCCCTTGACTCTCAGGAACCCTAAGAACTTGGAGAGCAGCAGCGGTTGAGGATGATCTTGGGCCAGAATAAGTGCGGGGAGGATCAAATTTTCCCTTGGGAGTATAGGCCTTATTCCTAGTGTTGATGACTATGACATCTTTTGGCTCTCCAAAATATAGGACAACGATAGTATCTTCTGGTCTTTTATGAAAGATATTATCTCTGACACTCTTCTTTACCTTGCATGTGGTTTCCTTGTGGTGTTCCTCACAAAAGTTACACCAACTCAGAGGCAGAATAACTTTAGGCTGAAAATTGTTTTCAACCAGATTTCTAAAGGGGGGTGCAGAAGAGGATGAGGCTCTAGGGGTGAGAGGGGAGACAATAACCTTCTTCTCAAGCACTATCATACGGTTGTTCATATCTTGTACTAGTTGTAAGAGAGCGGACATGTCTGTCTGTCTAACTGATTCTCCATGGGGAAGGCCAGTTCTTTCAAGTTGTTCTTCATACTCTGAACAGGTATGCAGAGCAGAACCAAGATTATCAATGGGTTTTTCCTCAAGCCTATGATAGTAGAGAGAAGTAAATGAATTGTAGTAATGCATGAAAGCGACTTGGTTCTGAGGGCAGATAAGTTCAGGGATTTGATTGTATAACTTGGTGAAATGCAAGTTGAAAGACTTAATGGTATCACCATCCTTATATGTGACGTTATTGTATTCCATTAACTTCTCGGCGAGGCTTTTGGATTTTCCATAAGTGGATTAGAACCAATAGATTAAATTCTCTCAAGTAGACAAAATCTTAGGAGGAAGGTCAAAGAAATCAGCCACACCCTTTCCTTCCAAGGAATTGACGAACAAGCACATGCAAGTGTCATTGTCGTTGGACCCTATGTTATGGCAAGCATTATAAAATTCCACTAGGTGTTTGTTTGTAATGACAGTGTTATTTTCTGAAAACATAGGCATGTTCTCTTTACACTTTGGAAGTGGACGAGTAGTAGGTGATAGGTTAAGAGGAGAGGACACATGCCATGGTGTGGTTGTGGCATCTTCTTCAAACTGAAAAATCCCATACTTTTTAATGACTTTGGTGGGGTTTGTGGTAGATTGGACAAGAATATGATGGATATATAAGCTACCAATCACTGATGACGATGAAGATTGAGAAGATGGAGCACTTCTAGTGCCACCACTATATGCCATCCTGTGGATGATAGATGAGGGAAAGAAACATGAGCTGGATGAATCAGATAAAGTTCTCCTTAGAGTACTTTGTTGGGCAGATAACATGACATTTCTTCTTCTTATTTTAGCAATATGATTGATTTCAGGTGACAAGCCTCTTCTTCTCCTAGAAGCACGAGAATCTAAGGACATGAAAGAAAGGTCAAAACTTGAAGAAACAAAAGAGTCACTACTAATTTCTAGGTTGTCTATGTCTAGCTTCCAATTGTTCTTGAGCACTAATATCTTGTTCAATTGCTACCAAAGAATGGTTAATCTCAACATGGGTGTTGGCAGTGTCTAAGATGGTATTAAATAGATTCAAAGCAATGCTGGTCTGGTCTTGAAGATCGGGATCAATATTGGGCTGCCTTGCAATAGGAACAATCATTAAGTATAAAACATTCAAAGAATCAA
>JASDQU010381408.1:0-10876 GCA_032191745.1 Picea mariana | reverse complement strand
TGTATGTGGACGCGTCAGATTCGAAAACTACAACTGACGAATTTTGCTATTTTTAGCGGTTTTCTAAATTAATCTCGGATTAATGGATTAGGGTTTTGGTATCTACGGAATACCTAAAAACATTGTATATATAGTATGGTGAGTGGTGAAATTAATACAATGAAGCGTTGAAAGGCTTTCTCCCGGTTAAGGGTTTCCGGTATAAATCTCTGTGTACTATGTGAATGAGCCATTGATTAATTTATGTTTTTCTTAATAATCTATATGCATTGATTTACTTCACAGGTTTAAAACTTACAGGGGCCATCCATAGGTCTCATGTTCGCAGTGGGGTACTTACGGATGATATCTGATAGTGTCTCACTATGATAGGCCACGAGATGTTTGTGTTGAGTGAGAATTGCGCCCACAACATAGTTTGAATCATTTGTCTCAATCTCAAAAGGCTATTGTAGGTCGGGTAATGAGAGCACTGAGGCTGAGCATAAGCGCTACTTCATATCATCGAATGCTCTTGTTTGTGACTGACCCCACATGAACTTTTCCTTGCCACCACCCATGGTCACTTGGCTAATGTCCCATGCAATGTGGGAGAATCCCAACACGAATCTGCAATAGAAATTGGCAAGTCCTAAGAAGATCTGAAGCTCAGTGAGTGTGGTTAGATATGGCCAGTTATGAATGACCTGGATCTTGCTTGGATCGACATGCACCCCATGCTCATCTACAGTGTAGCCTAGGTATTGGACCATGTTCATGTCAAAGGAACATTTTTCCAAATTTGCATATTGCTTGTGTTGTCGTAGAGTGTGCAGAGCCCGTTGAATATGTTGCAAGTGTTCCACCCGAATCTTGTTGAAGATGAGGATGCCATCCAAATACACCACCATAAAAGAATTGGTGAAATGCCGCAAGATGTTTTCCATCATCCAAATGAAATTTGTTGGGGCATTCGTCAAGCCAAAGGGCGTGATGAGCCATTAAAAAATACCTTCTTTGGACTTGAAGGGAATCTTCCATACATCGGTCTGCGCTATTGGGAACTGGTGGTAGCTAGACTTCAAATCAATCTTACTAAAGTATTTGGACCCCTTTAACTAGTCGAGGGGATCATAAATTCAGGGAATTAGGTATCGGTTCCTGACTGTGATTTTATTTAGGGCCCAATAATCAATGTAGAGTTGTCAGGTCCCATCTTTTTTCTGCACAAGCATGATTGGGCTTCCACAAGGTGATGATCTTGGTCAGATGTTCCCCTTTTCGAGCAGCTCTTTTATTTGGCACTTGATTTCCTCATTTTTCGACAGAGAGCAATAATAGACTGGACCATTGGGTAGCAGTGCGTTGGGAGTCAGATTGATTGAATGCTTCACCAGACAGTACAAAGGTACCCCAGTGGGTGAGGAGAAGATGTCTTTGTATTCTTCCACGACCTTATCCACTTGCTTCTGTTGCGTGGAAATACCTATCGCGGAGGCCATGTATGTGGTTGCAACCTTCCACTCACTTTGAGTGCGAATCACGAAGAAGACAAACTTCCTGGTCTGAGAGATGACCTTCCTACATTGCTTGGCAGAGATCAAGGAAATGGAAATAGGTGGGAATACCTCAGGTATCCTGTACAATTTCCCGTCCAAAGTAATAATAACACTACAAGGCCTAGACTCGTATACAACACAAAGTTTCCATAAATAAGGTTGGCCCAAAAGAAAATCACAAACTTCAAGGGGGGCGACATCACACATTACCTCATCTTTGAAGGGCTTGATGTCATAGAGAAGGTGACATTGTTGGATGATGCGAAGATTGCTCCCTTGGCAGAGCCATCCGATGGTGTACGACTATGGGTGTGGTGTTGTCGGCAGATCCTACCACTTGACGACCTCTGATGAGATAAGGTTATTTTGGATACCTCTATCAATGATGAAGTTCAGCGGAGTATCCTTCACCCACATATGTGAATGAAATAGGCACTCACCTTCCTCTGGTTCATTAGGTTCACCAGGTTGGATCTTGGTGGTAGCAACTGTGGCACTGGGTTCTACGCCAATGATTTGTCTCCCTTTTTCTGGTTCTGAATCATAGTCGGAACCCACATCCGATTCAGAGGCTTTCACCTCGACCACCAATGTCTGCTTTGAGCGACATTCATCAGTGTTATATCAGGGGCTATTATGGAACTCACACCACTTCTCAATGTCTTTCTTTGTCTTCCCACTATCCGTCTTTATTTGCGGCTTAGACTGGTTGTCCTAAAGCTATCCATCCTTGCTTTTTCCTTTGTTCTGCGGGTTAGGGATGCCTTTGTCCTACTTATGTTGTGAGGGGTTCACAGACCTAAACTGCAGCATCTTTTGTTTAATCTTCTGCTCGATTTTGACAGCATATCGATAGGTCGCGCCCAAGGATGAGATGTCCATAAACTCCATTTATGTCTGGATGTATCTATGTAGACCGTCGTGGTACTTGAGCACCAAATTTCGCTCATATTCTTTGATACCCAACTTGGTGCGCAAGTTATGGAAGCCATTGGTGAACTTTGGCACTGTTTGGTCCCTTTCATGCCACAGTGTGGTCCATCTTGTATATAAGTCATCGTAACTTCCAACAAGTTAGTATTGTTCCTTAATAACATCCCTGAATGAACCCCAAGTGGGTGTGACTGCAAATAATGGAGATTCATTTGTTGCCTTTTTCTCACAGAAAGTCTCCCACCAATCTTTGAAATGGGGGATGACCTTAAGGAGCTCAAAATTAATCTTTTCTCTATCGGAAAAGTTATGGACAGAAAAATACCCTTCTAGAAGGTTTAACCATTTGTCTACAGCATCCGCATCTATCTGACCTTCAAATATAGGAATGTCAAAATTGATTTGTACCTTGAAGGAGGCAACGCCTCCACTCGAGGAACATGTGTTGCCTATTGGTAGTCGTCAAAGGATTTGCACAAAATTAACCATGATCTCGTTCCTCTATCGCAGGAGGGATTCCTCGAGCAACAATTTGAAGAGATATCCTGCCCCATCATCTCTCTTTTCTTCCCCCATGGGCGTTCATCGAGTTCGGCAAGGTCGATCTTGCAAAGGCTCAACTGGTTCGAGTCCCAATTGCTTATACTCCGACCTTGTTGGGGACATCCACAAAGAAAAAAACAAAGAGCAGATCGCTTTGATACCGCTGATACAGATTTATGAACAGAACGAAATGAAACATAGATCTATAACATTAACACATGGACACAATGAACAATAACAGAGATACAATGAAACTTAACTTCTATTCAATAAAAAAATCTGTTGAAACTATAAAATGCAAAATGAAACAATCTTGCTCGAATTGTGGTAGATAATCTCTGAGAAGAGATGTGGTGGCTACGTGCATTCACCTGAGCACATTACAATGGACAAAGAAAAAAACAAAGAGCAGATTGCTTTGATACCACTGATATGGATTTATGAACGGAACAAAATGAAACATAGATCTATAACATTAACATAGGAATACAACGAACAATAACAGAGATATAGTGAAACTTAACTTCTATTCAATAAAGAAAACTGTTGAAACTATAAAATGTAGAATGAAACAATCTTTCTCGAATGGTGGTAGATAATCTCCGAGAAGAGATGTTGTGGCTACGTGCATTCACCTAAGCACATTACAATGAGGCCTCCAGGAATTTTTAGCATCTAGAAGTAATGAGAAAACCCTACACATCCAAAAACATAACCCTAGGAGATGAAGCACCAAAAGTCATGTGAGCCTCGATGGGGTAAGTTCGTACATCAACTTCCTCGGTCGTAACTTTTGCATACGATCTTTGTTTTAGGCGCATGATAGCCCATTGAAAAGGTCTATATGAGGACTACACATGTTTCCATCACACTCTAACTTTATGCACAGTGTGGCTCTGGCGAGCCCAAAAAACATTGTTTGGGGCCTCAAAACGACCCCAGAAGTTTAGGACCTGAAAAGAAAGAAAAAAACTACCAAGATGAAAATTGTTTGTAAGCTAGTTGGAAGAGGTGGGGGCCACCGATATCCGCCTAGATCACATTGTTTCATTGTGAAATATTAAAATCTCACACGTGAAGCCTACCATAGTAAATGAAAGTGGGGGTATCGCTCGCTCTTATGTCTTTTCACATGAAATTCCATCTATGAGTCCTCACTAATTGCAAATTTGATTTGATATTCATTAAAATCAACTAATGCAAAGATATAAGGGATTATGACATGGTTGTAACCCCATTTTCCAAGATGGTTCTAGGATTTAGTGAAGTAGCATGTTTTTCCCACACATATACCTCACCATTAAGATTCTTCTTGATATGGAAGAGTGATCCAGGATCTTTTCAACGAGTGACTTATAAAGAATTGCATTAAAAGAGCATAAATTAAAGTGCACCATTAAAGAAGGAAAATCTCAATAATGAAGAGACAAAAGCATCAAATCTAAACACAAAAACTTGATAACGAAGTTCGTCCCTGGTGGACTACGTCTCCGGGTCCTTCTCTCAAATGGGTAGGCTTTTTCATTAACTCAGCAAAAGAATTTGGCAAAATACATAAGTATACCTCATTCTGAAATCAAGTTGCATAAATATTGCTCAGATCATAAAATAGACAACACCATTGAATTTGTGGCGTCAAATTACCCAAAAATGACTGTCTCCACGTCTCAATCCGACTCTGGCACTCCCATGCCCAAGAGGAATTATGTCTCAGTTTCCATTCCCTGCAACCTGCAATAAATGCTGGTGTAACTCTGTCTCGAACTACATGTTGATCGTACACATGCGCACCTTTTCCCTGAGCTCGGGTGGATGCACCTTTTAAGTAATAAAGGTGACGTATATTACAACGAAGGGTCGTTAGCCCGTTGGTTATGGTGCAAGTGTTAAGCCGCTAATGAGGGAGGAGGTCCTGGGGTCAAGCTCGCAGGCCTCCCCCTTTTGGCTTGACTGTTGTAATAATAATAATAATAATATATATATATATATATATATATATATAACCATAATCTGCTCCGCTAGTTTGGCGATGGTTCTATCATTTTTTTGATTTCCAGATTTGGTGTGGTCCTGCCAGATTTGGCGGACCTGCCAAATCCCTTTTTTTTTAAATTTCCGGTCTCGAGTTGTCATTAGGCATTTTCCCACTTCCACATGGCAACCTCCTATTCGACCACGACATCCACTGCATCGTCATCCTGCCACATCAACTTCCAACTCAGCCTGCCACGTCAACACCACATCATTGTATGGACCGTATGTACTGCCACATGGAAAAATATCACTTGTCCACGGATCGGTCCATAAATGCCAAATATGGGTGACATGTGGCAACCTTTGGTGCTGCCACGTCACCATGCTAACATCATGATGATGTCAGCATGACACATGTCACCTCCTGCTCCTGCCACTTTTGTTGTATGGATGCTGACATCATCTGTACTGATGTTAACGTCAGCAATATGGATGTTGACTCATCCCCTTACTGACTCGACTAGGTTGACCAAAATTTGACCATGAATATCTTTTGATCCGTAACTCCATTTGATGAGTCGTTTGCGCCATTAGAAATCTTGTGATGCGCTCTTCGCGATGATGCCATTTTCACTGAGTTTTGAGAACTTTAAATTTTTGCCCTATCTCTGTCTACTAAGGCCATTCTAAGCATCTTGAGTTGCTGCTACGAGTTATGAGTTGTTCTTAGTATTCTCTGGATCCTTTTTAGATCACACCTTCCCATTGAGAGCTTTTTGGACCACCAAAAGCTATCATCACTCAACAGATAAGTGAGGGAAGAGTTCCCTCACCTTGTCCTTCTCAATCCACTTTGCCTTGCTTGGATGTGTGCCCTTTAAGCCTACTCGAAGATAATCAATATCATCCTTGCGTGAATTCTTCATCCTTCTATCCATGATGATATATTCCTTTGACTCATCCAAGTACTCAAGAGAAAACTCTTTAATTGAAGGTATTGAAACTTCCTCATCCTAATCCATGATCAAGGGAGGCTAAAAAAGTTTCAATTTCTCTACATTTACAACTGAGTAAATCTACATATAAGGCGGAATATCCAGACGAAAATAAATGCTACCACTTTTCTCCAAGATAATGAAGGGTCCATAATGAATGGGCTTGATTTTCTTGCCTTCGCCCTTCAATCTCTCCTTGCTGATGTGAAGCCATACCCGATCTCCAACCTGGAACTGATGATCAACCTTGTACTTGCCATGTCGACCTTTATACTGTGCTTGAATTTTCTCCAACTGTTCCATGACTGCTTGGTCCACCTGCTGGATCCTTTGGATGAACTTGCGGGCTCTGTCCTCTCTTCTTTCTTCATTTGCATCGATATCTCTCCCATACATCAAGTCCAAAGGAACCTTGGGTAGGTACCCAAAACATGTCTCGAAAGGCGAACACTGAGTGTAGGAATGTAAGGCTTGGTTATAAGCATGTTGTACATAGGGTATATGTTCATCCCATAACTTGGGATGCTTGCTGCAATAGCCTTGAAGAAAAAGTACCACTGTTCGGTTTACCACCTATGTCTGTTCGTCGGTCTGTGGATGGAAAGTAGTGTTCCTATTCAATTTGGTGTCCATCATTCTCCACAAGCTTGTCCCAAAATCCCCAAGAAATTGAGTATCTCGATCCGAGATAATGGATGTAGGCAACCCAAAGTGAACCCAAACATACTGAAAGAAGAGATTACCAGTCTTCTCAGTAGTGATCTGCTTTTTACATGGCATCAAGATACACATCTTGCTGAACCTATCCACTACAATGTACAAATAGTCATGACCCCCTTTTCACATTGGTAAACCCCCTACAAAACCCATGGAGATACTTTCCCATGGATTGGATGGAACATGAAGTGGTGAGTATAGCCCCAATTTTCTATTAGTGGGCTTACAAGTAGAACACATTGCACACCCCTTTACATATTTAGTTACAATTGCTTTCATTTGAGGCTAGTAACAAAAACTCTACAGATGAGCCATAGTTTTTTCTACCCCAGACAAAAGAGAAGTGTGAGCTTCTCGTATTACATGAACTCGTTCACTTGTAGGAAAGCATAGCTTTCCAAGATGGTAGAGTAGTTTTCCCTGCAGACAGTAGTTCTCTACTTGTGCACCATGGGTTAGCTTCTCATATACTTCTTTAAAATATTCATCAATGGCATATTGTTCCACATAGCTATCATGAGATAGATAAGTATTCTTCGAAATGATAGAGGCAACAATAGGAGGTCTAGAAAGCATATCAACTACCTTGTTACTTGTACCCTTTTGTACTTGATTACCAANGGTTGGTGATCTATATGTATGATTGTTTCCTTCCCTAACAAGCAATGCTTCCATTTCTTTACGCTTTGAACTAATGCATACAACTCTTTTTTCATATGTAAGATAGTTAACAACAACTTGGACAAAAGTTTCAGAGTGGTAACAAATAGGCTTACGATATTGCATCAATACTGCACCCATGGCGTATCCGCTGTCATCTCTCTCGATTTCAAAAGGCTGTTGAAGATTCGACGGTGCTAATATTGGTGCGATACTGATCTTCTCCTTCAAAGTGTCGAAATATTTTTGTTGCTTTCCTTCCCACTGAAAAGTGTTCTTCACACTGGTTAAAGCATGCAAAGGAGCTGCTATAAAGGATAAGTTTTAAATGAACCTCCTCCAATACTGGACTGCACCTAAGAAGCTTTGGATCTCAGTTACACTTTTTAGCTCAGGCCAATTTACAATTACATCAATTTTGGAGGGATCGATTTTTAATTGTCCTCCTCCTACAATATGACCTAAGTATACAAGTGTAGTCTTGCCAAATTCACATTTAGACAATTTTACATACAACTTTTCCCTTTGCAAAGTATCCAATACTTGATTTACATGCCTCGCATGTTCATCCCATGTCCCACTAAAAATAAGAATGTTGTCTAAATATACAATCATAAAATCATCTAGGAAAGGCCTGAATACATCATTCATCACACACATGAAAGTTGTCGGAGAATTATAAAGCCCAAACGACATAACTAACCACTCAAACAATCCATGTTTGGTTTTAAAGGTAGTTTTCCATGCATCCTGTTTTGCAACCTTGATTTCAGGGTATCCACTACGCAAATCCAACTTAGTGAAATAAACAACATTCTTTAATTGATCAAGTAAATCATCTATACGAGGAAGAGGGTATCGATTTTTCACTGTGATTTTATTTAAGGCCCGGTAATCGACACACATTCACCATGTGCCATCTTTCTTCGACATCATCATGATCGGAGAACTACAAGGAGATGAATTGGGCTTGATGACCTCTTGATCCAATAAGCTCTCTACCTGCTTCTTGATCTCTTTCATCTCCACAACTGACATCCTGTACATACCCACATTAGGAAGAGGAGAATCCTGCTGAAGATGTATCTCGTGTTGGATTTCCCTCTTAGGAGGTAATCCATCTGGTTCCTGGAAAATATCATCATACTTAGAAACAATATCAATTAATTCCTTCTTACGATAAGGATCACATCCTTGGAAAGCGTCGGATTCCTCGACATCTTTCTCTCTTATGACCATGAGTACATATATCTTATTAGTTTTTATGAGTCTCTTCATTTGCACTGCACTAACAAGTGTCGTGTTTACCCTCATGTTGTGAGCTCTAACAATAAATTCCACTCCCCCTTGAGTAAGGTGGTACTTGTTCTCATGACGAAAGAAGACTGCTTTTCTATCATAAAGATAAAGACTTCCCAACACTATGCCACATATATCAAGTGATACAACATCCAAATCCACTTCATCAATCAACTTTGAAGCAATAACAAATCTGACCCTACATTGTTTGGTGACATTAATTTTTGCTTTATCACATACCCAACCACGAGGATAAGGATTTAGATGTGGTTTCATTTCAAGACCCATCTTCTTGACAAGTGCTTCAGATATTAAGTTTAATTGGGAACCCAGATCAAATAATGTATCTATCTTAGAGTGTTTAGATACAACTCTTATGTGAAATAATTCATTCCTCTTTCGTTCATCATCTTGAGATTCATTATTGGAATTTGAACTAGCATGAAGGGAATCTTTACCTTGTACTCCAACCGTTGTGATCTTTCCTTCATCTCCTAAATCGGAATTGCACTATAGCAACGGTTTTTGTCTTCCCCTTTCCACCGAACTGTTTCAGTCTTTTCTCTGGATGCAGTTTCCAACAGTGTTCATCATCGTGACCGTTTTTCTTGCAATGAGTGAAATATGGATTTCCTCCTTCTCTCATTACTGTGGCGGTCTTCTTGTCCTTCCTTTTAAATTTCTTAAAAGGTTTATGTGGGAGGTTGGAAGGTTTCTTTTTGGGATCTTCTTGAACATGCTTTCTCATGTTCTCAAGGTGAGTGGCTTGCACACAAACTTCGTCAAGATTGGTGGGGTTAAACAAGAGCAAAGTATGATGAATATAACTATGAAGTGCGTCAATATACTTCATTAAAGTTTCATAAGAATCCAAAGGAATTTTTAATGCAAGAGCTTTCTTCCTAAATTCTTCTGTGAAACTTTGTACAATTTGACCTTTACTTTGCCTTAAAGTTTGTCATTCCATCATTGCTTTATGTAAATAACCCAATGGATAAAATTGCTTCCTTATCGCTGATTTAAATTCCGACCATGAGGAAATAAGATTACCACACTTACTTATGTCCTGAAGCTTGCTCTCCCACCATACGAGAGCGGTGCCTTCCAACCGAAGAGAAGCCAATTGCACTTTAACTTCCTCTTCATCAATATGTTGAACACGACAATATACTTCAACTTGTCGGATCCTATTATCTAGATTTTCAGGATTAGCATCTCCATTAAACACAGGTAAAGAAAATTTTACATCAAGCTTTAATAATGGTTTCTTAAAAGAGGCTTTATGGCTAGAATGATGAGAATTCTTAGAGGAAGAAGAATTAGAACTTGATGGTGAAGATGGAGGCTCAGGAGGGTTTCCTCCAGCCCCTTGGTTTACTGAAGTATGATCATCAACATATGCTTCCTTTTTCTTCCCTTTATTCTTCATCCTCTTCTTGTAATCTCCATACATTCATTCGACCATTTTTGACATGCGATAAAAGACCATATGAAAGTTTTTCTCCAGTTCATCACGCTTGTCTTCTTCTGCCATTTTCTTCCTTCGGGATGCACGCCCAACTTCGGGATTGAAAGTCTTAAGAGTTCCTTCACCCTACTTATGCATGGCCTTAGTAAGCATTCACACTCAACAATTCAAGTCAAAGACGACCGCTCTGATACCAACATAATCTGAGATCTTTTCATCGAGTGACTTATAAAGAATTACATTAAATGAAAAAAAATTAAAGTGCACCATTAAAGAAGGAAAAACTCGATAAATAAGAGACATAAGCATCAAATCTTAACACAAAAACTTGATAATGGAGTTCTTCCCTGGTGGACTACGTCTCTGGGTCTTGCTCTCAAATGGGTAGGCTTTTTCATTAACTCAGCAAAAGAATTTGGCAAAATACATAAGTATACGTCATTCTAAAATCAAGCTGCAGAAATATTGCTCAGATCAGAAAATAGACAACACCATTGAATTCGTGGCGTCAAATTACCACAAAATGACCATCTCCACGTCTAGATCCGACTCTAGCACTTCTATGCCCAAGAAGAATTTTGTCTCGGTTTTTGTGCCCCATAGCCTGCAATAAATGTTGATGTACCTTTGTCTCAAACTATGTGCAGACTGTACACTGCACACCTCTTCCCTGAGCTTGGGTGGATGCACCTTTTAAGTAACAAAGGTGACGTAGATTACAACGAAGGGTCGTTGGTCCATTGGTTATG
>JASDQU010381404.1:0-11018 GCA_032191745.1 Picea mariana | reverse complement strand
CTCATTGATCCATCTTCATCTATGCATTCTCATCAAGGACAATACGTATTAGATTACATCAATCATCAATCAATCAATTCTTTGACATCAATAAATCACTTGACATCAATCAATGACATCAATCAATCAAACCATTGGCATCAATGACAACATGATCCAACAATAAGATCTACCAGGTTAAGTATACCCCCTGAATGATACTCCTTCATTATATTATTTATTGTTGACTGATTCTGGTGAGCCAGAATGTTATGAAGAGGCAATGCAGGTAGACACCAAAAATAAGTGGGAGAAAGAAGAGGAAGTTACAACGGGTTTTGTTGTAGTTTGTATCCCTTCATTTTGCTAGATAATAATAAAGAAAGGACCTGGCAATTTCTTTGGTGAACGTAGCCCACACTGGGTGAACCACGTAAATCTGTGTCTCTCTTGTATTATGTATCTTCTGTGTTTTATTTCCGCATTTGTTTTATTTTATTGCTCCGTGGTCCTGTTTTTCTAACATTCTGTGTATGAGCCATTGATTAGTTTCTATATTGCTTAAGAATCTATATGCATTGCTTTACTTTGCAGATTTAAAAATTACAGTGCTAGCCTTGGAAGGCTCTTCTTTGCTATTGTGGTGGTTTATCTTAGCATTTTCCTTGAATTGGTAAATCCTTTTTGCATTGTATTATCATTTTGTTTCAAGAGAAGGTTATTTTTCTAGAGCCAGGTGGGAAATATAAGGGCATACACTCCCACCTTAGTCTCCATCACTTTATGCTTAAAATTTATTGGTTTAACAAGGGTTTGATAAGAGAAGTATAAGGGCATACACCCTCTTAGCCTAAATCCTAGCTAGGGATTTAAACCCCTGAGGAGGTAGCACCTTTAGCTCTTTCTTTTCTTGAGTCCATTAACTTGATCATTAAAGGAACTAGTCATAGCTTGTTGCATTGGAGATATAAAATTGTTGCTTTGGGAAACTTGAAATTTCATGATTTTGAATTTTTTCCTAGTGGAATCAAACCTATGATATAAATTCTTGCTTGAGCAACTAGGGCATTTCATTTATCCAAGTATTTATTTATGTTGTTACAAATTTAACCTACAACCATTAAGGCTGCAGAAAACCCTAACCAAAATCTTTAATAACTCCTAATTTAACCTTTGAAAATTGCCTAAAATATTCCCACGTAATCTACTAAGTACAACACATCTTTGGGAAATTTTTGAGAAAGTTTTAGTGGTTTAATATCTTGTTGTAATAACAATTTTTTACAGCCATAAGGCTGATAAATATCACTGCAGTTATATTTTTATGAGAGCCTTGCATTTTGTGTTAAAGTCTTGTTCTATCATTGATGAGCTTAAATAGTTTTTACTAGCTTGTCTCGTGCTTATTCAATTGGACTTTTAGCACTTATATTGTAGTCCTTAATATCTCTTATGTGATGATATATGTCATTGCTTATTTCTTCAATTAGGGACAAAAAGCTTTACTTGCTTGTCCACCTAACATTACTATATGCAAGTGTGGCTTTTCTTGTGTCTTGGGTAGGTACAAACCCCTTTGCATGCATCCAAAGACTTGGAAACCTTAAACCTCCCAAAGATGAGTCATAAAATCCATATTTTCTCTTCCATCACCGAACTTTAGGAAGATACTTCTCTTATTTCCCTTCCATCTATATCAATTCCCCAGGGTCACCGATATCTCCTCCCTAGAGTGATCTAGTCACCCTTGAAGCATGGGAACTATAACGAGGTGACATTGGGTATAGTGTCCCTTAGTTTTCACCACTTGGTGGTTGGGTCAGGATTTTCCCAACCTACAACTTATGCAATAAAAACTGCAACAACCTGTCACTACTATTGTACTTCAACTATTTCCACTCAACCTTTATGCCTCAAACCCTAATACAAGATCCACAAGAATTCCTTCCAAAAAAAATACTCATAAACTACCAAGAGATTTATGTGTTGGACTATTATAGAATTTAGACCTTAATATACATAGTAAATCATACCTCTCAAACTCTAGTTGATCTGATGGATTTGATCTTTGGAACTTTAGTTTCCTCAACAAATTTGTACATTGTGCTATGTAACCTCACAAATGTTTGTGATTTGTCCCATTGTAGCTCATGGATGTTCATGCCCTAATGCATCTACAAATTGTGGATTTCTTTGTGTCTCTGAGAGTTCTCATTTTCCTTCACTAAACCCTACGGATGTCCATGATCTTACTTCACTAAACTCACAGATGTACATACTCTTCCTTCACTACAACTCATGGATGTCCTCAAGAAAACCTATAAAATTAATCTCAACTTTGTCCCTTCGGCTCCTACAACTTCTCTCTTCACTGAAATTCATTTCCTCGGACTCATTGCTTCATATCTGTCAATAATACCTACCAATAATCTTTCACAAGATAGATATACAATGTGCTCAATAGGTGATAATGGGAGTCTCTTGATCTGTTATTTATACTTCCTAAGTTCCTTCCTTTAGAGGCTACCTTGTAATTGTTTTATCCCTTCTCCATATTCTAGGGCTAACCCTCTTTCTTGTTGCAACCAACTTTTCCTTAATTAGTCAAATCATAAATTCTTTGTTGCAACTACTTTCCTTAATTAACTTCTTATTGCAACCACTTTACCCATAATTAGTTTCTTGTTGAAACCACTTTGACTAAACAAACTTCTTAATGACCTTCTAGGGGATTCTAGAATAATTGACTTCTTTGTTGACCTTCTAGGAGATTCTAGATTATTCTTTGAGGGTCCTCCAACTTCACAAAGCCATATATCCTCAATCGTAACGAACCATGTGACGTACCACTTATCATCGAAAATGACATGACGCGTACTATCCATCTATGATAGTCTTATTTTCAAATACATTTACCATCATGTCTTTATTCCTTGATCAACTACGGGTTCTGTGACCATACCTTTGGGGCTACCAGAATCTGTTGCCAGACTTGCTTCAAGGGCTGACATCAATGACAACCAACTCAACCAACAATGTCATAGCTGCTTGAATTAGGATTTGAATCCATAGGTTAATTGAAAACAAGCTCCATTTGTGGCCATGGTTGAATGAGATGGAAAATTAATACACAAATTGACATTTTGTTTGAGATGTTCTTCACCTTTACAAGTTGTTGACTACATAGATGAGCTTTCAAAGAGGTCATATTGAAAGAGGAATAATGGCCTCAAAGTAGTGAAGATTGAGGTTAATCCCGAGTTCGAACTTAATAATTCGAACAATTATACCATATCAAACCTCGAAACACTCTTTGGACTTGGTAAGGTACACAACCCATGTTTTCATGGGATATCATTGAAGTAATTCGTTGAATTTCATGCCTCTAATATATGTTTGGTCGCTCAACACAATGGAACTTATAATGAATTTCAATAAAATAGTTAGTCTCATTAGATAAGATAAGAAAGCGAGGAACTTTTGTGATCAGATGATCTTTTAGCCATATTTTTTTAGCACCCGTGACATTCATTTTTTACACTAGTCTCTTGTTGTACAAAACATTTGCAAACCTATGTATCTAAAATTTGGATTTTTTTTAAATAACATTTTTGCACAATAGATTGGATAATGCCCATTTTTTTATCATTTATAAAGAAAAAAAAAATTAAAATAGAAAACCTAAAACATGATTTTCACAGAAGAAAAGTAGATTAACCAGGCCATGTTATAGGGTGACTAATTGTTGTGTAATGGCCAAGTGTTGGTCTAGGTGAAAATGTGGCATGAATGCTTCCACTTACCATCTATCCTAGTCTATCGACCTCATGATATCCCTTACTTCGGAGAGCCTATAATTCCTCATGGAATCATTTCCATGGCCTCCTTCGGTTCCCAAGTGATCTACGGCTCTTGATATCTCATTCTTCCAAGTAGAAATCCCATCGGTACTTTTCCACAACTGGAGCACCACCTTGCATTAATATTTATGGGAAGTGAAAATAAAATAAATATGCACAATCAAAAAAATATATGGGAACAAAAATTGCAAAGGAAATATCCATAGCCCATCATTTTTGGCATTCGACAACTAATATTATTGGTCTTATGTTGCAACAATCACCAATTGTAAGTATTTCGACATTACAAACCTTCATCTTAGTTTAATTAAATTCCAATCTTTAAAATTTCTTGATTTAAGAGAAATATAGAATGATTTACTATAGAAATTTCATCAATGAACATAAAATAACCTAAATTCACATAATTAGTATGCTTTTACTTGATAAAATCGATAAATTCAGTACTTGTGAGCCGAGAATTTTGGATTTTGTGGTGCAGCTCCCACTTCAACCTACATATACAATATGGATTTTTTGGTGCATTGATCCAATCGGCTCCTTCTTGCTTCAACCAACCTTCTCCTGCTCCATTAAACCTATGTCAGTTCAATTCCTCTCCCAATCCCTTCAAATCCAACTTCTCTACCCCAATATCTCACCTCTTCTCTCCAATCCACTCCTTATTTCCTCAACCTACCTTGTCCTACTCCAATAAACCTATATCGGTTCAATTACTTTCTCGATCCCTTCAAATCAAATGTCTCTATCTTGATCTTTATCTGAAAATGTCTTGGGCTATCCACACACTCTGATTTTCCTTCAATTTTTGATATCCCTCCTATATGTGTAATCTTTGACATAGTCACTCTATACATAGTTATTAGTGACCACAATGGGAATAATTTTTAAGATGATTATTTAGCTCCTTGAAAGGATGTGAGCACGTAGGTGGGATCAACTGCAACATTTTTATCAGATTGTAACCTCTAATACAACATTGTTCGGCCATCATGAATTTGGTGATTTGCAATTAATGTGAGAAATGAATACAATGTCAGAGCCTACAAAATTAACCACTTGGATTTTTTCTTTTAAATCATTTTTTAAGTTTGAAAATTTGGAAAAGAAAAAATCATACATCAGGGGATTTAAGTCACATTCGCTACGACATGGAAACTTTGGATATCTTTTGGAAATTTTAGGTGGATTAATAGATGGTCAACGTTATGTAACTGAAAGTTGTGACAGAAAACTACGACCGATAATGATAAGATTTGATGTTAAAAAAACTAAAAGTATTAGTGTGAATGTGATCCAGGTGGACATTGGTGGCCACCCACCTATTCCACTGGCTCAAATTACAGTCTTCCATATTGGCAATTATTTTACAGTTTTTCGGGTCCCAAACTTCTGGGGTTGTTTTGAGGCCCTAAATGACATTTTGTTTTCTCGGGAACGCCTAGCATGTACCAAGGGAACATTCTATGCTGAACGAAATTTGTTTTCCTTAGATAGACATTTTAGAGGAGGTATCGAGCACCCCAAACAGATTTCATATTCAAAATTTACACCCTCGAGAAGTTGAGTATCAAATACCCCATTAGGGCCCACAAACCTTTTGGTGTTTCATCTCCCAGGGTTATTGTTTTGGATGTTTAGGGTTTTCTCATTTCTTCTTTATGTTAAAAAGTCCTTTGGAGCCTCATTGTAATCAACGTCTTGTGAATGAGCGTAGCCAACACATCTCTTCTAGGAGATAAGCTACCACCATTCTAGCTTGTGTGTTTTTGCATTTTACAGTCTTTTATTTTCAGACAGTCATTAATATAATTTAATTTTTATTGCATTTTTGTGTTTCTTTCCATATCTCTATGTATTTCCTTGTTATATCTTTGTTATATTTCTTCTTTCATATCATTCTCAAAATAATATGGATCAGTGGTATTAGAGTAGTCTTCTCCTTGTCATTCTTAGTGCATATCCTCGACAAGGTCAGGGTATAGAGAGTTAGGTCTCAAGCTTGTTTCTCTTGAGGACAACTGCTCTCTCCCACCCAAGAAACCTCTCATCGAGGAAGAATAGAGGGACCACGGGGTAGGATATCCTTTCAAATTGTTTCTTGAGGAAGCCCTCGTGTGACAAAGGAACGAGATGATGGATACTTTCACCCAGATCCTTCGATGACTACTGACAACAATGGAGACACCTTCAACCAATAGTCACTTCGAAGGTGCGACGCCCTTCAAGTTGCAATTTAACTTTGATATTCCTTTATTTGAAGGCCAGATAAATGTCGACACTCTGGAAAAATGGTTAAATATGCTAGAGGGTTATTTCTTTGTCCAAAATTTTTCCAACAATGAAAAAATTACCTTCACACTCCTTAAGGCCCTTCCCCATGTTAGAGATTGGTGGGAGACTTACTGTGAGCAACATTCCAAGGATGAGCCTACAATTTTTGGGCTAGGACCCACTTGGGAAGATTTTTTTGATGCCCTCAAGGAACAATATTACCTAGTTGGAAATTATTATGACCAGTACACGAGATGGACCACACTGCACCAAGAGCAGGGCCAAATAGTGTCAGAGTTTACAAATACCTTTCATACCTTGCACACCAATATGGGTATCAAATATTTAGAGCGACATCTGGTCCTAAAATACCGTGGGGCTCTACATATGTACATCCAAACCAAAATGGATTTTTTGGACATCTCATATTTGGGAGCCGCTTATCGATATGTTGTCAAAATCAAGAAGAAATTTAAGCATTAGAACAAGTGGGAGTTTAGGTTTACAAATCTGCAACAACCAAAGTATGTTAAGGGTGGCCCTAACTCCTAGGCCAAAGGAAAAAGCAAGGATGGCTATCCCCAGGATAACCAACCCAAGCCACTAGCAAAGAAGAGTAATGGGAAGTTGAAGAAGGAAACTGGAAAGTGGTGCAAGTTCCACAAAATCCCTTGGCACAATACTAATGAATGTTTCTCTAAATAGTCATTGTTGGCTGAGATGAAATTCAAAAGGTCATATGCCTACTTAAACTATGATACAAAACCGAAAAAGAGGAGACAGATCATTGATGCAGAACCCAATGTTACCATCACTACCAAAAATTTCAGCTAGAGCAATCGAAGGAGCCCAAAGAAGGAGAGCACCTCTTCCACTCACAGATGTGGGTAAATGAGGCTCCACTCCATTTCATTGTTGACAGTGGTAGCCAGAATAATCTAATCTCAGCAGAGGTTGTTAATAGGTTGAACTTGATAATAATGCCACATCCTCAACCATACACCATCAGTTGGCTCAACCAAGGGAGAGACATCTGCATCAACCAGAGGTATCGTGTGATCACAATGTCACCTAAAATGCAACATCAAACCCTTAAAAGATGAGGTATCGTGTGATGTTTCCCCCCATGAAGTTTGTGATGTTTTTTAGGAAAACCATATCTGTGTAAGTGTCATGTTTTTTATGAATATAGGCCTTGTAGTGTCATTATTACTTTAGAATATCAACTCTATAAGTTACCAAAGGAGGAACCATATGATGTGATCTATTTGATCTCCATGAAGTAGTGCATAAAGTGTTGGAGAAATTTCTATTTTTGGCACACTAGTTCAGTGAGAATAACACTAGTTTAGTGGGAGTTAACTGACTAGTTCTATTTTAGACTTTTTAATTTTATACCATCACTATTATGCATGCATTCCTAATTATAGGATGTCATTGCCTATATGAGTCAAGATCACTCACTCATTGATTAGATCATAATATACATTGATTCTCATTATTCATGTTGCATCTCCCTTCATTTTCTTGATAAGCTTTGTTTGTGTGTGTTTTAGCTAGGTATCTTGTGCAGGTTTCCATGAAACACTAACATGGTATCATATCTATGTTGCTTGGAGCAATCCATACAAGCCAAAGAAAAAGGAAAATCAGAGTTTTGACAAACTGATATGAATCCGTGGTCGTACCTTTCTATAGTGATTTCTCCCAAAATGTCAAGTTTTTTAGTAAACGACTCGCGCGAGAAGTAAATCGACCCGTTCTGCAAGTGGGTTTTCAACCGTTTGGATCGATTCCTCACCGTTTGCTCAAAAAGTGAGTCGCAAGATAGCCTCCTAAAATTGATATGAGTTTTCACTTAAAATGCCCTTTCTGCCATGATTTCTTAATTTTTCACTTACAGATTGAGAGTAAATTTTTAGAGGTTCTTAGAAACAATGGGAGAGATGGATAAGACAACTATTATATAGTCAAACTTGGTGGTAATCCTCACACCATACAACTATTTTGATTGGAATTCCAAGGCATAATTCCAACTTAGAAGGAAAGAAATGTATAATTTGACGATGGCAACAGAAACAAAACCTACATCAGCGATTGAGAAGATGACATGGGAGAACCATAAGTATGAGGCAACAAGACTACTTCTTGAGTTAATCTCCATTGATTTATGGTTTCATGTTTCTACATGCAAGACTCCAAACAAGATCTGGACCACCCTGGAAGAAATCTTTGGAAAGCAGGATGAGATGCGAGGTCATATGCTTGAGGTAGAGTTGAATACCTTAGACCCTAAAAGTTTTGATAATATACAAGATTTTTTTACTAAATTTAAATCTTTGATATTGAGCTTAGGTGAATGTGGTATTGACAAGTCTACACAAGAGAAACAACTTATTCTAACAATCTTGGCCAAGATAGGACCAGATTACGCTGTATATGTCTCCAATTTCCATTCTGGTAGATGTCTTTTTGGAACAAATTGGAAAATGCCTACGCTAGCTCAGTTCATTGAGTCTCTTACACAAGAGCATACAAAACTCATATAGATGGGCCTCATGAAAGATCCCAAATCACATGCACTCATCATGCATGATGGAAAAGGGTCATCCAAATAGAACGAGAAGGAGGGATATTCCAAACTATTTAATGATTCTTCAGGTTCCAAAGACTCTTCAGATTCCAAAAAGAAGAAGAAGGGAAAGAAATGCACTTACTGCAATAAATCGAATCATGAAGAATCCACATGCACGAAGAAACAAATCGATCTTATGGCACATGCACTTCAACAAAACAACCTTGGAAACTTCATTCCAAAGGGAGTCAAGAAGCAGAAGGAAGAAGATCTTGCTCCTAAGAAAGGTAATCATCATGTTCTTGTTGCAATTAAATCCTCATCTGATTCATGGATTATATATTCTGGTGCATCACATTATATGGCATCGAAAGAGGAAGTTTTCTCTTCCTTGAGTCCATGATCAATACCTCATATTCTCATGGGGGATGATACTCCAGTAGTAGTAGTAGGAGAAGGGAGAGTGGAACTCCACAATGGAAGTTTTGAGAATGTTTTACATGTTCCAAAGATTTCTATGAATTTTCTCTCAGTTTATCAGACCACTCAGAAAGGTAAAAAGGTTGAATTTACATTCAATTCAGTTTTAGTAATTGACATGCATGAAAATTCCATCATTGCAATTGGTGAGGTGGATCACAAGTCAAGGTTGTATAAATTCACTATGTTTTCTAACGATGACTCCTCTATTCTAATTTCACATAAGGAGAGTAATTTCCATGCACCTCCATGTTGGCAGATATCGTTGGCAAGTTGTTTGGTGTGTTGTCATTGTTGTCATTGATGTCAACTGCGAATGGACGAGAGTGGGAAGGAATGTCATGGAATGTCGTGGGTCATCGATTCACGAAGAAGAGATCTGGACCGTCGATAAGAGGAATGTCATGGGTCGTCGATTCACGAAGAAGAGATATTGACCGTCGATCAGAGGAATGTCATGGGTCATTGATTCACGAAGAAGAGATCTGGACCGTCGATCAGAGGAATGTCATGGGTCGTCGATCAAATGAGAGAAGAGTTCGTAAATCAGTAAACAGAAGAAGGGAGGTGATGTAACTTTCAACATCGTGAAATGTGAAGTTTCGAAGTGCGAAGAGGAGATCTGGGCCGTCAGATCACAGAAGATTCTGGATCGTTGATCTGATACAGATTTTGGTAGTTCAGACTTTGGAGAGATCTCACTCGCGAAACAAAAAGTCCTAAAGTGCTTGTCCCCAAGTCATAGCAAGAGGTCACATCAACAGATATTAAGGGAAGGAGATAGCGTCGCTAGGATCTACTTCAAATATTGGGAGTTGGGAGAGTCGAGGTGACTCACAACAGAATATCCGAAGAGTGAAGTCATGAAGCACCTTTTTGTTTGGCGTGTGGTCATAGAAAGTGGTCACGTGGAGAGGAATTTTTCACCCGATACAAGCCTATGCATGTATAATCCAACGACACAAATTAAATAGACAATCTGATCGAAGGGTTGATGTTTCACTTAATGATTTCTTGATCAGTTACGATTCAATTATATGAACTTAATCATTGTTCTTGGGCGTTGGATATCCGTAGTGTAACGGATCATGAGTGAGAGTATAAAAGAAAAATGTCGTGATAGAGTTGTGTTGGTTGGTTTTTCTGCAAAATGAGTTGAAACGTATGAAATGAAAATTACAGTATAAATAGAGTGAGAAGAAATTCAAAGGTGAAGAGCAAAAGCGGAGCCGAGTATGAACAGACAGAAGTAGAGAAAAATTGTAGAACAGAAGCAGAGAAGAATTGTAGAAAAGAGAAGAAATGGTCAGCATTGACATATTTGTATTGTTGTAAGGTATTATTCAAGAAAATTTTTATAATCAGGGTGGTAGGGTGGTGTTAGGAAGGACTATGGTCCTCTTTTATTTAATTTGATTCTTGAATACTGGGAGTTGTAGCTTCCATCTAGTTGTGGCTAGAAAATAGGGTGGTAGGGTGGTGCTAGGGAAAACTAAGAGTTTTATGTGTGCAAGTTGGTTCTTGTATAAGAGGAAGTAGGTGATTCCATCCATTTGGTGTTGGAGATCATAAGGAGTAAATATGTTTCTTTCTAGTGAGTGCTAGAGAAACTTGAGGGTTGGTGCTCTCCACAAGTTGCATCGTGTTAAAGAAAAGGTTGTAGTCTCATTTTGAGTTGGTGCTCAAAGATAGATGATGTACAAAAACATAAAAGACTACCTATCATTCTACGAAGAAGAGGTTTTCTCCCTTTATGGGTTTCCTCATGAATATTTGTCTCTGTGTTTATCAAGTGTGTGATTGATGTTTACTATTTATGTTGTTTTTGTCTTGCATAATATTGATTATCA
>JASDQU010381403.1:0-10441 GCA_032191745.1 Picea mariana | reverse complement strand
TTAAAGCAATTCCTCTATTACTCTCAGGAGAAGCCATTCAATTGTCTGGAATAGACAAAAGAGTCCAATCAATTTCAGAGCAGTTAAATTGGACTAATACTACTTTAAGAGGAATGGCTACACATACTTTCATAACAAATGACTATGCAAGAAAATACCAAATCATGGATCTCCAAGTATCTACTAATACCATTGTTAGATCCGTGGACCAAATACAAGAAAAGGTCATTGATGTGAAAGATAAAATGGATTCTGCTTTATCAGAAATTTCTTACAGAGCCCAAGAGTCTAGAAGAAACCATGAAGAAATCATGGAAGGATTGGGAACAACCTTCTCTCATATGGGAAGAACCTTAACAGAAATCAAGGGGAAAACCAGTCAACCTGACAAACCCATTCCTACCTCATTTATCCTTCCCATTTCTCATATTTCTATTTTGTCTCCTATACATAAACCTTCTGAGATAGAAATTGTAAAAAGATTCCCATTACATTTTCCACCTGAAGAAGAAACAACTGAATCTTCTTCAAAATCTCCAAGAGATCATCATTCTCTGGTTACCATAAAAAATCCAAGTTATGAAAATATCCCACATCACACTACTAGACCCTCAGCCCCTGACTTGGTTGGGAAAGGGAGACTTTCAGAATCACAAACATTTGTTGATGATTGGTTCCAAGAATGGAACATTGATAATCTGTCAATTGCTCAAATAAGAAAATTGATCGATAAAATGTATGTTTCATACCAAATAATGTGTATGAAGGGAAAAGCAGAAATTGAAGCATGCAAAACTATTATTCAGTGCTTCAAAGGTACCCCCAGTAAATGGTGGGAAGTTATTTCCTCTCCATTAATGATTTCAAAAATGGAAGAAGAAGTTTTAAAGAATGAAGAAGGAGATATTGTATAGCACATTGATGGAACTCCAGTGAATAATATGATTGGTGCTCTTACTACTTTGATACTTGAGCACTGGTGTGGAACAGAGAATGAAATTGCTGATAAACATGAAATTATTCTTATGAATATGAAATGTAGAAAGATGTTTGAATATGAACAGTTTCATAAAGAATGGACACAAAGAATCTTTGAAGTGAAAGAAAGAAAAAACCTGTTATGGAAACAAGTTTATTTGGCAGCTCTTCCTAGTAAGTTTGTAGAATACCTAAAAATGCAGGAAGTCTTCGAACTTCCTTATAAATTGTATACTTGGGGAGAAATATATTCCTTAGTAACCAAAACTTTGGTAGGACTATGTACCATCATGAAAATACAAAATTATGTGTGAAAATCCTCCTATCTCCCTGATCAAAAATCAATCTATGAACAATATGGATTATATCTTTCTAATCCATCAAGGAAAAGAAGAAAAAAGCCGAAAGACTTCAGAGGAGAAAAAGGGAGAAAATATAAAGCTAGGTACAAGTATGCCCCTAAAAGCCATTATTATGAGCCAAAAGATATTAGGCTCAAATCTCACACTCATGAAGTAAACGAAAGAGTAACTTGCTGGATCTGTGGAAAATAGAGCCATTATGCCCATGACTGCCCAGATAATGAAGCCTCTAGAAAAACAAAAGGCAAGTTCTTAGAACAAAAAGAAAAAGAGGCTCAGGAAAGGAGGCAATTGATTCTAAAACTTCATTGCAACAGGTGTGGGGCAAATAATCATGATACAAATTCATGCCCCCATAATCCTTTTAAAATAAAAGAAGAAGTTCATCTTCTTCAAAAGGGATGCTATTCTTCTAATAGTAAATCATAATTTGAATATTCTTCAGAAAATGAAATTCTGATAAACCAACATTGTAGTTGAAGCAATCCAAATGTTTGTACTTGTGAAAGTAGCAGTGACAGTTTTGATTCTGACTCAAAACCTGAAGTTCAAGAAAAATTGAAAGTTTGTATGTTTCATAACACATGTGATCAAGAGGCACAAATGCTTGCCCAAATAAAAGGCCTTCGAGAAGGTGACATGAAAAATTCCCTTCTTGAAACTTTTATTAAGACTGTCAAGGCAGAACAAAAAGGTGAACATTATGAAATACCAAGAAGACAGCCTTTGTTTTTAGATGCTTCCTTTGACAAGAACATGAAGACATATATTAAGTTTAACAGAGAACCAAAACTGCACAATATCTATGTTACAGAACTAGCCAAAGAAGTTATACTTCTTAGAAAGGAAGTCTCTGAGTTAAAAGAAATAGTCAACGGGCTAGATGCTGAGTCCAGTTATAAAGTTGATTCATGGGCTAGACAAGAAATCAAGCAGACTAAAGAAAGGATGGATTCCATTCCTCCACCATTAGAAGATGCCCCTTTTGAGATTGTGCTTCTAGAACAGACTACAACAGAAATGTAGGGAATGACAAGTATGAAGATTCCGCCTATCAAATACCAAAAGTATTATATAAAGATCTAGTTAGAAATTAATCAAGAAATTTTTTTATTAACTGCACTAATACACACTGGATCAGATTTAAACCTGCTGCATAAAGATCTTATCCCTACAAAATACTGGCTTCCAAGTTTTGGATCAGCTACAGGACTAGGAAATGTAAATACTTCTTTCCAATTTGAAATTCCTAAAGGAATCCTGATCCTTGAAGATTATGCATTAGGAACGAAATTCCGAATTTCTGATTTACCAGTTGATTGTATCCTTGGCACACCTTTTTTATCAGCAAGTAGAACCTCATGGTTCTTGTATATGTCCAGATGGAAAAAATGGATTCTTTATTACCATGCCTAGCATAAATGGAAATCCTTCCAAAAGGATAGAATTACCTTTTATTTCTAAACATCATATGCAACTTGCTTACTACAAAAAAAGTTTGGTAATAGTAGAAGTTTTTGATGATCAGGGAAATGTTCCAGTTACTCATTATCTRRATGATAATACTCCCTGGGAAGTATTTGAAAGAAATTGAATACCAGAATGGCAATTCAGGGCTTCAGATGAAGTTGAGTTGGGATTACCTGGATTTTCAAGTATAAACGTACTTCCCCCTCAACATATACTTGGAAGAATGCATCAGTCTACAACTTCTACATCCAGGGAAAAGTTAATTGAAATGGGAGATTTAAGCAGACTTAGGTATGCAAATAGATAGTGGTTTGATCATCAAACTCAAAGATGGGAAGAAACTCCTACATACCATTTCTTCCAGATTAATCGAATGAGAACCATTCAAGATTTTCCAAACAGAGATCTAGATGAAAAATTATTTAACATAACCTATCATCAGTACAAATCAATGTGCTTTAATGTTTGTCTCTGGACAGACAGATACAAATACTATTACTGTATGATTAAATTTGCAGTTGATTTTGTCCTCAAGCCTGAACCAGAATGGATTATGGAATGGTGGAATAAATTTGGGATAAATCCAGTAAATATTCATCCCCGAGTATCTGATACTGAAAAAATGTTCCTTTTTCCAAATCAAATATTGGATACCCTAAAGGATCTATACTCAAAAGAAGAATACAAAATTTTGTTTGTAACAGAAAGACATCCTTGGGTAATCTGTACAAAATTCATTCTTCATCAAAAAGAAGAAATTAATGAAGATCCAAAATTATGACATTGGGACCCATATAATTTATGACATTTCCATGATCATCCATTAGAATGAAGGTTTTGTGGGTTTGTACCTTAAAAATCCACAGTGTAATAATTCATGTCTAAATAGCCGACAGTGGTGCCATTCAGGTTCCGTGGGTTGCTTTCATTAAACTCCACCGTGTATAGTGTGGTCTTTTCAATAAAAGAGAATCTTGGAAACTCAGAGCACTTCTCCGAATTTTGGTCAAGTTTGACCCACATTTCCAAGATGCTCTACTGTTTATCACATGTTGTCCTCTTTTATGTCATATATGTTTGTACTCTGGTCGGGGAATATTACATCACAACCCTGTCAGATCTACTGTTTACCATGTGACATGGTACTCTGGCCGAGGAATCTTGCACGACCCCCTCGTCATATCTACTGTTTAAATCTGTTTTCAGTGGATTTATTATTAAAATAATGATTTGGTTAGAGATTTCTGCGTGAATACATCTGTCGAATCCTAAAAGAAAGATTGAGTGGAAGACATGTAGGACCACTTGTCTATTCAGGTCTTAGCTTCATGATGACTCTTCCCTCCCGAAATTTCTACAAAGGAAGGGAGAGAGCTCATTCATATTCATTCCCAAATTTGTGAGTTGTGAGTTAGTCAGTCTTAGGTTCTAAGCTTCCCTTCTGTCTGAAGCTTTGTGTCTTTCTGTCTGTAAGTCTGTAAGTCTGTGAGTTGAGCAAAGAGCATATTGCTTTGAGTCTGTTATCAGTGCCTCTGGCACATATTGTAATACCCGAAAGATTTTATGCTCTGGTAATATAAAGACTTCCACTTGTTATTCATCTGTGATGCTTGTCTATTGTCTCTCTATTATGCACACATTGTGACTTCATTTGTTTGCCTGTATTTGCATCCATTGTTCCTTGGTACTACTAAGGCATAGTTCACTTACCCAGCTCGTAAGGTTGTTGGTAGTCTGGTATAAGGCGTCGATGGATCAGTGGTAGTAAGTCCGCTAGGCAGGAGGCTGCTAAGGGCAGTTGTAGCTGTGAAAGTTCATCGAAAACCATTTATAGGCTTCAAATAGAGCTGCAAAAGCATCGATGGACTTCGGTCGGTGTGGTTCAAAATGCTAAGCAGAGTAAAGTGGTTAAACCGACGACATTGGTTCTGATGGAAGTAGAAGAAACCAGAAGACCAGATGGTGAAGGGAGATTGTGCATGAGACAAGCCAACAATATTTCAAGATTCATTCTCTGACAGAGGAGGCCTCTGAGTTTACAAATGGTATCAGAGCCATGCACTCATTTTCAACCTGGGTATGATAAGCTAATTCTTCATGCTCTTTCTTAGAGTGTCCTGGTCACCCTTCTTAGGCTTATTTTGCACCTTTGCATTGGTGAACATTTTGTGCCCTTCTCATGGTTACTCGTGCGCCCTCCTCAGGGTCCCCTTTGGTAGCTCACACCTCTTATTTCAAGAGAATATGCTACCCCTCTTCTGTCCTTGAATACCATGACGCCTCAAAGAGAATTCTCCAGTGAGGAGTCTAGTGCAGTCGTTTCAACTCCCATTGAAGTATTGGCACTATCTCTCCATGAATTACATTGACTCCAACAATGTCGGACTCCAGCAACCATGCAGCTGGGCACATGCTTTCAGTTACCCAAGTTTGCTAAACAAATGAATGGCGAGATGGTCTGATTCCTGGAACCATAGCCTCTCCACATACTTCAAAACTTCCCTGGAGATGGAAGATCCACTAAATTGTAGATTTCTAGCCTACAACTCGAAGATATAGCGCAAACTTGGTAGAAAAACCAATTGGAAAATTCATAATTGATCGTGGAGCTCGATACACCACATTCTCTGACGAATGGAAGTATTGATTCTTGGGATGCGTTCTTTCATGCCTTGCAGGAACACTTATACCCCCGAGGCTATCTTGATCATGTTCTCGCCAAATGGTTACAACAACGCCAGCTTGCCACTCAGTCTGTACAAGGCTACATTGACTTCTTCTGCAGGCTGCGCATCCAGCTCCATATCAACGATCCTGATGACGTTTTAATCCCATTACTTTTTCATATTTTATTCCATCACTTTTTTCAATATGCATTCCATTTTTCTATTTATCCCATTACTTTTCCCTTGCTTTTGATTCGGTTTAAAATTTGTCCTCACATAATAATTCTTATTAATGTTTTCATTTTATGTTTTTCTTACTTCAATTGATTGGTGTATACCTTATTAATCGCATCCTATATAAGTAATCATACAACTTTTATTACCGAAATATATTATTACGTTAGTTATTATTTTACATGAAATGCTCATCTAAAACATGCAATGTTTTTTTCTATTTATCCCATTAATTTTCAGTTTCTTTTGATTAGGTTTGAAATTTCTCCTCACATACGAATACTCCCAAGAGCACGACACCATGGAGCATCACTTTGATGGTCCATCCCAGCAAGAAAGAAACCAAAAAATCTTCGAACGGAGGAGGATATAAGAACCCTCCTCGCGTAAATATTGATAGTTCTCACAAAGCTCCACTGACGAAGAAGAGAAAAAACAATGCAGGCCACGTGGAGGAACCTGAAACTGAAAGTGGAAAACTACAAATTGAAATTGAAGTTGAGAAGATGCAAAAAATTGGGTCGTCCGCGATGGACATATATGACACCGAATTTTTTGACATAGATGAATCCTTCATAATCCAGAGCACTATTTTTGACAGCCAATCTAAAAGTATGGTCATTCAAAAGAGAGATGTAACAAACACGATTGACTTTAGCCAAATGAACCCGTCCAAAATTTGCTTGTTTCACCAGGTAACTGGTGACGTTCCTCATGATTCCATTGGAGGAATGGAGACGGATTGTGCCAATATCGAATTTGAACAAGCTTTCATTGCAACACTATAATTTTTCAATCGTTTGGAAAAAATCGTTCCTTCTACCATTGCAACGAAGATGAAATTAACCTCTACCCTCCTTGCATGCTCCAAAGCCCTTGTAGAGAACAACATCAACAAAAGAATGCAACTAGTTACTGAAGTCTGGGAAACAACACAAAATTTAGTTTCCTTCGAAAAGAAGGCCAATGATTTGCTTGAGCATTTGGAGGTGAATTTAATAAATGAACAGCTTTTCGGTCATCAGGTGTTGGACCCTTTTGCCAACTATGCCCTGAACACACCAGAACTAAAAAGAAGACAGGAGAAACTCCCCTCCCCAAAGCACACCAAGAAAGTCAAATCATGCTGGCAAAAAAAAATTGAGAACCTGCACCTCATTGTCAAATCATGTAAACAAGTCATATTAGAAAAGAAAAATTTATTACAAAGCCTGCTCCAGATGGACTTAGCTGGAACTACCAATGAGGTTCAAGATACAAACTTAATTCTCAAATCCTTTTCAGTCACAAAAGAAGCGTTCCAGGAACAAGTTTGTAACGAACTGCCTCGTTACGACGTCCATTCTAGTAACAGGTGCAATTTTTTTTTTTGTTTGTTTAAGGTGTGTGCGCGTGTGTAGAAGTAGCGAGATCCTGAACTGTACGATGCCACTAGACAATAACAAGACTCAACCATGAAATACCACACAAGAATACTGAAGGCCTCAACGAGAAACTACAACGGATACAACCATAGGCAGAGGTGCACAACGTAGACATTTAGCGATAAAGGTAAAACTAACTGCTAATTACGACTGACCTCCCGCCCATCCTACCCTGCAAGGTTAGGACCTCCAAGTCACATAATCAACGCTCAAGCCCAGTTTCCCATCATCTTTAACCATTTAAGGTCTCAGGGTTGGCGACTTTTATGAGTAACATGGAGGTGTCTACATCCCACCCGACACTACACACCAAGCAATAAATGAAATACAAACAAGAACAACGTAAATGAGAAGAAAAAATACACCCCTTACGGACGGCGTGTGATAAGAGGACTCTGACAACGAATCCCAAGTTCAACATTAATCCAGACTCAACAACCCCTAATTACTAACTCCAAGTAAATGATTGTACATAAATCCAGGACGTTCCACCAGGTGGGTCATATCAATATCAAGAGATTATGCTAACGTCACAATCAGATAACCATATCATTCCATCTCTAAATTTCAATAACACTGAAATAAATAAAGGTCATACATTCAACTCCAATCTTGCATTCTTGTGTACATGGTAGAACGATACAACTTCGTATTTCATCCTTGTGATATGAATACGCAATTTATAACAATTGTTCCGGGGCAAAGTATGCCATAACATTCTTCCTTCTCCTACAGCAGTAAAATTTGCATCACCTTAGAGGTAACACCTACTCGGACTATCAATATAACTTTATAGTTAATTTGGCAATACATAGAATCGCAAGTTCATATGACATAAGTAAAAGGTCAACATTAAAAGGGGCGATTATCCATATATAAAGAAAATGTTTTAAGGATGAGAATAACTAAAAATCGATATACAAGAATTAGCATCACCAATAATCTCATCATCAAATTAGGTCACGTCCAATTGAGATTAACAATGTACATCATAGTTCAATGTCGCAACTATAAATGATAAATTCAAGGGACAATAGTTAAAAGGACCCAACTTAAAGGCACCATAATTAAAATAACATTTTTAAAAGGGATTGATAACTAAAAATGATTAAAACAACAATAAGACCTTCTAAAGGGAAATGTGAAATTATAATCCTAACCATACAAAAAGGGTCACAATTACAAGCATCAATTTAAAGGATTATGTATAAATTAGCCTTACATATATTCTTCCTTTAAATGACAATTTAGAAGTGCAATAATTAAAAGCAACTCCCTTAAGAGCATCATATTTTTAAATAACGAAATAAGAATGTTTGACATCGGAATTACAATATTCAATGTTAATATAAAAACTTCATAGGTATAAATGTCGTCCTAACCAAGGTAACAGCACGACCTCATTTAAATGACAATATAAGTAAGGTGTCAAAGTAACCATAGCCCGACACGGTTTAAATAACAAAAATTAAAGGACCCTAGATGAGAATAACAACGACTGAAACTGCCTATATCTAAAAGACCACATAAAAGGGCCACATAAGAATAACATCATACTCCTTAAAAATGGAAATATATATAAATTAGCACAGTAAAAAGGGCAATGATAAAAAGGACAATTATACATGACAATATCCGCACTTTTATATGCTACTTACCCTAATGTCACGACAGCACTGCAGAAAGGGAAACCTTACCCTTCTAATAAGCCTAACCTCGCAAACATCGTATTACATGCAAGATCAATACTAGGGTAACCATACTGGTCAATCGCAGATACCATTCGGTCGACAAGTCAGTCACTGTTGCGCCTTAAAGGCTAACTCAGTATTGCAACGGTAGATACAAATTAAAGCAAACCCTAGAGTTTCATGAAGGCAGAAAACTGGTGACCCACACACAGTGCTACGCAGAGGAGAAATTTGCATCTGGCATCTGTCAGAGCCAGGAATCCACTCAAAATATTCCTTCCCTTATGTCAGCGTTAGAGAGAATCCCATGCACCTAACGTTGCGCTCGACAGAGACAAGTAAATATGATTTAATTTCGAGTGCAGGGTGATGGGTTTGGTTCGAGAGCTGCGAGCAAGGGCGACTCCAGGCAAATCTTTTACAGTCGCAGGGCAAAAAAATAGAGGTTTAAAGAAACAGTAACTAAAAACCTGGCAATATAAAGAAGAGCTTCACATAACAACGTTGGTAAAGGTATTAGAAGCTTTGTCTTAAGAAGCTGAATCAATGGAATGCCATTTAGATTGGATTGTAAGGCTGAAGTTCGCGCTGGCAGGCTACAGTAACATCATACTAATCATGCAATGTGTGTTATATAAAAATACTATCCATATTCGTATTCAGAAATACCATATCAATACGAAAATTATAAACCAAATTCTGAGCAATGTTATAAACAAACTACGCAGGTTATAAACATGCGATCTGGTCATAGTAAATACATTTCAAAATGCGTATTCAGCCATGCGCTACCATTACAGAATTAAAAACAATATTCCGAGCAACTTTAAATGCCAATCAACTTACTGGGCAGAAAATAGAAAATCTGTGGCATTCGCAAACTGACAGACCAAGATTAAAGGAGGCGCACCATGCTAAAAGGGAACGGATCTGGCACTGCAATATGTAAGTGATTTAATAGAGGTGCACCCAAATGCAACCAAGGACACAGGGAAACAAAGAGTTTAATCAACAAAATTTTACAGGTGGGACTGATTGAAATTCCAACTCTGGTTTCACGTCCTTCAAGGCTACGCAGTTCCCAGAGAAAAATGAAAGATGCGAACAGTCGAATGAGCTAGCAAAAGGGCACGCTCTGTCATGGAAAAATGAAGAGGCGTAGAAATTGAAGAGTTATCTAAAATGGCAAAGGAAACCAACCGAGAGAGGAAAAAAAAAAGGCCATATTGAACTCACTTACGCAGATACATTCCGGGTAGCCAATCGAGATTTAACGCAGACCAAAATTAAAATACAGGTAGAAAACCCCCTAACAATGGCAAGTGCCAACATAATAGAGTACAATATGCCCCGTAACAATGACAAAAACGCCAGTATATAGTGGCCCCCTAACAATGCCCAGTAACAATGCAATCATCTTACAGTTCCCAGCTTAACATCAAATGCAATATACTCAATAAATTAAACGGGCATACCTTTTTCCTGATGCCTGCCTTGTACGCTGTCCGTGCCTCGATCGAAGTCCGCACTCGCTTCCGCTCCCTCTTGCCGACCCAGAAAGCTCACCGGTACCTCCCAGCCAAACGCAAGGGGTACTCTATTTCCCCCTTCGCCCC
>JASDQU010381399.1:0-11177 GCA_032191745.1 Picea mariana | reverse complement strand
AAATGGTGGCACTAGGTTCCGTGTCAATGATTTGTCTTCCCCTTTCTAGTTCTGGCTCAGAGTTAGATTCCACATCTGATTCAGAGGCTTTCACTTTGGCCACCATCAACTGCTTTGAGCGACAATCAGCAGTGTTATGCCAAGGGCTCTTATGCAAGTCACACCACTTCCCAATATCTTTCTTTGTCTTTCAAATGTCCTTCTTTTCTTGCGGCTTGGACTAGTTTTCCTAATACCATCCATATTTTCTCTATCCTTTTCTCTATGGGTTGGGGCCTCCCTTTCCTAGATTTTGTTGAGGGGTTCCTAGGCCCAAATTTCCGTATCTTTTGTTTGAGCTTCTACTCGATTTTCATAGCATATCGGTAGGTCACGCCCAAGGATGAGATGTCTAGAAATTTCATTTCGGTCTGGATGTATCTATGCATAGCACCGTGATACTTGAGCACCAGATGTCACTCTGAATCTTTGATACCCAGCTTGGTGCGCAAGGTATGGAAGATATTTGTGAAATCTGGCACTGCTTGGTCTCTTTCTTGCCGCAGTGTGGTCCATTTGATATATAAGTCGTCATAACTTCCGACAAGGTAGTATTGTTCCTTAATAGCATCCCTGAAGAAATCCCAGGTGGATGTGACTGTAAATAATGAGGTTTCCTCGGTTTCCTTTTGCTCACAGAACGTTTCCCACCAATCTTTGACATGGGGGATGGCTTTGAGGAGTGCAAAAGTAATATTTTCTCTATTTGAGAAGTTATGAATAGAAAAATACCCTTCTAGCAGATTCAACCACTTGTCTATAGCATATTCATCTATCTGACCTTCAAATATAGGAATATTGAAGTTTATTTGTACCTTGAAGGGGGTGGTTCCTCCGCTCGAAGAAGATGTGTTGCATGTTGGTAGCTACCGAAGGATTTGCTTGAAACTATCCATCATCTTGTTCCTCTGTTACGTGAGGGCTTCCTCAATCAATATTTTGAAAGGATATCCTATCCCGTCATCTTTATTTTCTCCTACCATGAGAGGTCACTTGGGTGTGTGGGAGCTTTTGTCCTCAAGAGAAACAAGATCAAAACCCAACTCTTTGTACTATGACCTCGTTGGGGATGTGCATTAAGACGACAAGGAGAAGACCGCTCTGATACCACTGGTCCGGATTTTATGAGAAGAATGAAATGAATACAAATTATTAACAGATTCTTAACACAAAATACCAGAGATACAGTAAAACTAGTTTTCTATTCAATAATGAAATAAGTTGAAACTGTAAAATGCAGTAGAAACAAGCTTGTTGGAATGGTGGCGGCTTATCTCTGAGAAGATATGTGACGGTTGTGCTCATTCGCAAGAATATCATTACAATGAGGTTTTGAAGGCCTTTTACAATAAACAAGAATTCCAAAAACCCTAGACATCCAAAAACCTAACCCTAGGAGATGAAGCACCAAAATTCATGTGGGCCCCGTTTGGGTAAGTTAGTACATTAACTTCCTGGGGTCGTAACTTTTGCATATGATCTCCATTTTAGGCATATGATAGATCATTGGAAAGGTATCATCACGGAGATTAATTTTGGTTCCTCAATCATGCCTTTGGCTATCATTGAGTTGGGACGATCAAGAACCTTCATTTAGGCCATCAAAATGGCCCCAGAAGTGAAAACTACTAAAAATAGTAAATTGCCAAAATTGCCAGAAAATTGTTTTGAGGCAGTTGGAAAAGGTGGGTGGCCACCAATATCCATATGGATCATGCATACTTTGGACATAATTCCTAATAATTGGTACATAGAACTAGAAGTTCACAGAGGGACAAGAGATTGGAATGAATTGTTGGGATCAATACCTTTGTATAGTACACCTATAGTCATTGTGATAGTTGAAGAGGTCATGCACTATTATAATATCACAGAAGAAATACAAGATGAGGAAGATCCAAGAAAGTTACATATATAAGATATTGAATGGGATAACACAGTAGAGGGACTAGATATTGAGTCATCCATATATGAAAATCCACTAAGAACGCACAAACTAAACATTGGTACAAAGGAAGATCTTAAATTTGCATACATTGCAGATTACTGGAGCGAGGAAACAATTGAGAAGATTGTTGACTTACTGCGCAAGTACTAGGATATGTTTCCAACGTTGTTCTCATATATAAAAGGAATCACTGGATAATTAGGAGAAATTATGATTCCATTAAATCCGGACACGAAACCCATGCAACAAAGACCCTATAGAATGAACCCGAAATATAAGATGAAGGTAAAAACAAAGATAGATAAAATGTTAGAGGATAAAATTATAGAACCTATTGAAGAATAAAAGTGGATCATCCCAATGGTAGTTTAATACAAGAAAATAGGAGGAATTAGTATATGTGTAGATCCGAGAAAGTTGAATGATGCATGTTTACATGACCCTTTTCCTACCCCATTTACAGATGAAGTGTTGGAGAATGTAGGGGGTCATGAGGCTTATTCTTTTATGGATGGATTCTTAGGATACCACCAAATAAATATTATGCAAGAAGACCAATATAATACAACCTTTGCTATAGAATGGGGTTGTTACCAATACCCAATTATTCCATTTGGGTTAAAGAATGCACCAATGATATTTTCCAAAGTAGTTGTTGAAACCTTCAAAGAGTTTATTCGTAAGTTTTTAGAAGTGTATTTAGATGACTGGACAATATTTAGTCTATTGAAAGATCACGTTGAAATTTTTCGTTTAATGTTGGATAAGTGTAGGCAATACTAGATCTCATTGAACATGAAGAAATGTGTTTTTTTTTAATCCTTTTGGAATTTTGTTGGGCCATGTGGTGTGTAAACAAGGATTGATAATGGACCCTGCAAAGATAACTATGATTGTTGATTTTCCACCATCGACTTTCGTGCAATAGTTTAAATTCACATTGGGTCATAAAGGATATTATAGATAGTTCATTAAAGGATATGTGCATATCACAACCCCTATGGAGAAGTTACCAAAGAAGGAAGTGAAGTATTAGTGGAATGAACAATGTGAGAAGATTCTGGATACAATAAAACAAAAGATGGCCACCTCACTGATTTTAGTCTTTCCTAATTGGAGCAAGGAATTCCATGTTCATGCATAGTCTATAGCATTAGGAGCAGGTTTGGAAAAACCAGCTGGAGGAGATTTAGAACATCCGATTGCATTACCAGTAGAAATTTATCATCTACAGAGAAAAAATATACTACAACGGAATGAAAAGGTTTGGTGATGGTATATACCTTGAAGAAGTTCATAAATTACCTACTTAGATCCCACTTCAAGATGTATACATACCACTATGCACTGAGATACCTAGTGAACAAGCTAGTGTTGGGGGGGGGAGGATATGAACATGTATTTTTTTTGTTTCAAGAATACAACTTTGAGGTGACTGTGAAACAATTAAAGTTTAATTTAGGACCAGATCACTTATCATGCATACTCTCAAGTGAAGATGTAGGGAACTTGGATGACAATTTTCCAGATGTGCATTTATTTGCAATTCAGATGGTGAAGGACTATTTTTCTGATATAGTTCATTCTTTTAGCATAGGAGTAGCCCCATATGACTTCACAATGGCACAAACTAAAAAACTAGTAGTGAAGGAAGAAGAATACCAACTGATAGCAGGAAATTTGTAAAAGTTAGGCATAGAAGGTATTATGCGACATTGCATATTGGATCATGAAATGAATATGGTACTATTATAGGCACATGAAGGGGTCGCAGGGGGTCACTATGCAGGAAATGAAACAACTCAGAATATTTTGTGCACAATATTATGGTGGCCTACCCTTCATAAATATGATAAAGAATTTTTCTAGAGTTGCGGCGTCTGTTAGAGACTTGGGAAACCTTCTAGGAAAGATGAAATTCCCTTGGTTCCACAAGTGACATTACAAGAATTTGAAAAATGAGAAGTGGAATTTGTTGGGCAGATTAATCCACCGGCTAAGAGATCGGGAGCTAGCTATATCATTACTGTGACAGACTACTTAACCAAATGGGACGAGGCAGAACCAGTTAGAGAATGCAATGTGAAGTTAACTGGATGATTTTTGTTTGAAAACGTAGTAACAAGGTTTGAATGCCCAAGGATACTTATGAGTGATCAAGAAACTCACTCTCTGAATAGGACTATTGAATCATTAACAGAGGAGTTTCATATCCATCATCAGAAGAGTACACCATACCATCCTTAGGAAAATAGTACAGTAGAAGCTTTCAATAAGATTTTGAAACATGTGCTGACAAAGATTTGCAACGTAGGTTGGGATGAATGGGACTTAAAGATTCTGGCAATGTTATGGGCATATAGGACTACAACAAAGAAGCTAAAAGGACATACTCCATCCAGGTTGACGTATGGACAGGAAATTTTTATGTCAATGGAGTTTATTGTACCAAGTCTACGCATTACTCTGATGACAGAGTTTACAGAGTTATTCGTGGTGGAAAAGCAACCATCAGAACTTATGGAATTAGGAAAAGACCATTTTTTCACAGGTTTCCATCAACAGATACAGAAAGCACACAAGAAATCTTGACATGACATACATATCAAGCAAAATAGTTTTAAGACAAGAGACTTAATGTTACTTTATCACAACAAGTTTCTACAAAACCCAGGGAAGCTCCAAATGCATTGGTTAGGCCCATATGTGATCAAATATGTGACAAAGACATGCGTTCTTCAACTGGAGAAGTTGGATGGAGAAGTTATGGAAGGACTGGTTAATGGAAGTAGGATGAAACTGTATAGGGACAACCATGCTTCCGTGCACTAATATAAACTGCATAGAATGTGCACCATAGTGTATTATAGTTTAGGTATAAATAAAAGTAAACAAAAGAAGAAAAAGAAAGAAGGTTGGAAGGAAGCAAAGAAGTATTGTTAAAATATTTAAGCTAGAGAAAGTTGTAGAAAAGAAGAAAAAATGAAGGAAGCATGTGCAAGAAGGAAGATTGGTATGTGACAGAAGCAGATGAAGAAAGAAGGAAAAGACGTTAATCCAATCCATGACAGTACATGCAATAAAGAGTGAACATGATGGTGGAGTAGTGGTTCCGCATAGCCATAAATGCATCTCGGCAAGAGGATTTTGACAGGTTGAAGAATCTAACATATGATTCATTGAAGATACAAATTTAATGAAGCATTAATGAAAGTAATCAATGTTAAGGAAAGTGGGTTACACTATAAGTTCAAGCGCAAATGTGTTTAGAAACAATTGGAAACCCAGGGATAAAACTAGTTGAAGGATCAAATGGGAAAAAGTTCTTGTCATTTACATTTCCATAGAGAAAAAAAGAAGTAGAGAGCATAGAACCAAGTGTAGCCAAAAAATTTAATTGAAGAGTAGAGTTACAGAGAACAATGGCACCACCTAAGACAAAAATGGAATCTACATCAACACCAAAGAAATATCGTAGTAAGCCACCAAAAATATCGGCACAGGCAGATACTCCAGGAGCATCAAGATTAGAGTCGAGTTTGACCAACTTTCCAAAATATTACATACCACCTAGGAAGGATACATTGAATCTAGTCAATTTTTCAAAAGATGTGAAGTACGATATTGTGGAACCAGAAATTCCACAAGGAGTGATCATGGAGGAAGAAATCTTAGGATTGATACTGAGTTTAAAATATGTAGATCATGATATTACGGACGAGAAGAAATTTTCAGAGATATTTCTCAGCAAGTATTTGAAGAGGTACATTAGTACAAAAAAAAATCTAGTCGTGATAGAACCAGAGATATGGGAAAAAAGTTTGTAGAAAGCTAGCCTTATGAAATTATTCGACATACCACACTTTGAGATGAGCACAGAGGTTTATGCCTGTGTGAATATGTTGTTGAGTTGCATACATGGAGGCTACTTATGGATCGAAAGGTCGGTATCAATTGATATAGAATTTATTGTGCACATTACTAGACTACCGTTGCAAGGGGAGGACCCTTGACTAATATTTTTAGACAAGAAGAGTGAGAAGGCTCTATCAGAGAGAATGAAAGAAAAGTTTCATACATCCCAAGGATGACGCGGTTTAGATGTAGCAATCATATGCGACTCGACAATGCTGTTTGTGACATAAGAACTATCTTGTAATTTTTTAAGGAAGTGTCGTAGAGACCAAGTGCCAATGATAGTAATAGCGACAACCGAGAAGTGCGTCGAGGGTGTGCAGATGAACTGGGAAACATTTATGCTCAACCAGTTCTTGATCGATTGTGAATAGGCACAAGATAAAGGGACTAAATTTCACTATGCATGGCTATTAACTATAATTTCATTATCAACATGGAGGGAGCCACATGATACACATTTTTTGGGAGTAAAAGATAAGCCATGCCTAGCTGCAAGATATCATAATTTATGGCATACTACACACAAGGTGTGATAGCTAGACAACAATGTTGTTTTTTATATATACAAGGAAGCAATTCAGAAAATCATTTAGAGTACAGTATGCATACCACCACAGGTGGTCGAAACATACAAGTCAGTTGCATGGTTTAAGGCAGGGTTCCATCACATGTATGTGCAAGTGAAGAAGGATCCAAATCAAGAATGGTTGCCCACATGGTACATGTTAACTAAGGAAGATATGGGATACATTATGGAAGATTGGGCTGTCGATTGGAAAATCCCACCAATAGAGACAGAGTCAGAGAAACCAAAGACGCAACCACCTGATACTAAAGAACTATCAAGCATAAAAGAAGAATAAGGACAAGGGAATGAAAAAGGAAAGACAGTCTCACACACAGGAGAGAATACGAAATATCTTGATGAAGGAAAATCAGTGCCACAATGTAAGAAGAGGAAGGATGTGAAGGTATCATATCCACAAGAACTTACAAAAGAGGATTGTGATCAGATTTATGACCAAGTTAAGGAAGAAATAGATGGAACTTTTGAGTGCACAATGAAACAACAAGAGGAAATACATTCAGATATGCAAGCACAAATTGCTTCGTTGCGAAAATTTTTGAAGACCACGCAACTTGAAATAGTACAAACAGGACACCAAGTGCAAGAAAAAAATATAGCGTGGATAGTTGAGGTGCACCAGATGACATCCATTGTATCAAGATAAAGACGTGTAATGAAGATAGCGATGGGAGCCATAGAGTTCCCTATGGTAGAATTGAAAGAGAAATCTAAGGCACTAAGTCATATTGACTTAGTGGTATCTCAGTTTCCTAAAGAAATTTTGTATGGCTTACAATCGAGTGTGATAGAGGAACTTGAAGCACACATAGTGTCAACCTCATTGGAGCTAAAAAAGATAGTCGTAGATAAGGACATGCTGCAAGAATAATATGACCAACTCAAGAAGGAATGAGATAAGGCAACACACAAGGAAGAGGAAGTCAAATAGGAGGTCAAAGGGTCTATAACATTATCCCATAAGTGCTAAGGGAGGAAGACACCCTATTGGAGGAACAAGTGACAAATTTGAGCGAATCCATTCAAGACTTCCAAACAAAGATCACCAATTTAGAGGCACAACGGATACCAATCACTCCCTCAAAGGAAAGGGAGCAACATGAAAATATGGCCACCACAAGCATAGAGAACATCAATGCTATCGAATTAGAATGTGCTAAGATGTATGCAGGGATGTTGGGACACAGTTGACGAAAGATGTGGAGTTGCAGGAGATTGACTAGAAGATACACGCTTCGCAGAATAAGGCCCAGAATTTCAAAGAAATAATGAGTACATTACCGCTAATAGATGTGGTAACAACAATGGCTGAAAACAAGAATATATATTTAGAAATAAATCAACTAAAGACAGAGAAACATGCTTGTGCACAAAAGATTGAGGTATTGCAAGAAGAATCCTATAAGGTGACAATGGAGTTTTCATCCACTCAAGGCATGGTCAAGCACGTATCACATGAAACCGCTAAAAAATTAAAGACTCCCTTAACTACAGAAATGGACAAGGAAATTGTACAACAGGAAGCACAAGTCAGGGAAAATGTTGCAACAACCAGTGATACACTACAAAAGTTCTTGGTAACCTGGAAGTAGGCTTGACTTGGCTTGGGATGAGCCACATGTTGGTGTTGGGGGCCTATTGGAGCATTCTATTTTTGATAAGTCTTGGGAATCGTGCATAGGCAAATCGCACAACATTTTGGTAAAGGAGTAGTGTGTGCAGAAGGCATCTAAAGCATTATCAGGAGTCAGCATGCAAAGGAAAAAAGTTGTTAGGATTTTGGGGACATTTTTTCCCCTTTGTAACCATTTTTTAATGGGCTTAAACCTATTGTAAAGCTATAAAATGTAATGGGTTTTTAGGTAGAAGAGGGGGACAATAGAGTCGAGTATGCAAGAGTGAAGAATTGGCTAAGTATTTGGGTGTTTTGAGTGATGACTAATATTTTTGGGAGTTAGGCTCTCATTGCAATAGAACAATTGAGGCAGGTTTAGGTAATGTTAACTGATACATATTTTTGTAAGCGAAGTGTGCAACTATAAGGAGATTGCAATGAATAAAATAAGAAGCTAGTCATTGCGGATGTAGCCCATTTTAGGGTGAACCATGTTAAAATCGTGTGTCTTGATGTGTTGTTTTTATGCATATGATGTTTATTGTTACTGCACAATGATGATAAATGTTCAGTATTCTGAATATGTCACTGATATATGTTATTATGATCCTGCGCACTTAAGTTAATGCTTAATGAATGAATTTTAAGTGGAGTTATGTTGCACACATGGTATATTGAATGATAATTAAAGGTTAAGTAATAGAAATTGTGCACATAATAGATGAATGGATAATGCATAGTACAGTTATGTTGAATGCCTCGCTTCCCCTCATCACTGTATAAAACCGGTTCCTACAACCCCTATAGATGCCTCGGGTGAGACTTCACTTGCTTTCAGGTGATGTCGAAAGGGTTGGTGTCTAAGGGTTTTGTTGGTTTATTAATGATTAAACCTATGTCTACCCATTGTGCACAAAAAATCATCCATCAACACTCAACAAGAGTCTTGAACAAAATATCCCCCTCGCTTTTCTAAGGGGTTGAGAGACAAATTGGGGTCCCCAAAAAATTGTTTGATACACTACCATTAAATCTCTAAAGGATTAAAGAGACTTCCACAAATCCATTTTATCCAAGTAGTTATTTAGGGTGTAAAGGTTGAACACTTGCAACAAGTTACTTGTTTATTTTTCCATCGTTAGAGAGAAGATTTAGTGTTTTCTATGGGTGGACATAAACTAGATCTAAGCCACAGGGGTCCTAAAGAGTCTCTACTCCCATAAATACCCTCTTTTGCTAAGACACACTCCTTGAACAAACCTCCATAGATAAGGTAGAATCTCCAAAAATGAAGTTTAATCTATATTTGTTTTCTTCAAACTAGAGAAACCAACTTGTCTATCCTAATAAGGATTCTAAGGTCCATTGTCAAAGATTAAATCTTGATTCACTTTAATTTCAAATAGAAAATCATAAAACCATTGTTTGTAAAATAATGTATGCACCTCACCTTTGATTAGGGAATGCCATTTATTTTTAATCCACTAGCATCTATATTAATTATGAATAATTCCTAAGGTGAACAAACTGATCAATTGTGGTCCTTTATGAGAAGATACAAAATTTCCTATGAGGGGTCACATGGGCCCTATCACACTTGGTATCTTATATATCATTAAAAAAATGAGATGGCTCCAAACATGTCACTTTCATCTTATTTTTTGTTTCTTCCACAATGGATTAGAAATCCAAGGCATCCTTTGAGAGAGAGATAGAGGGAGAGGGAGAGGTACAGTCCGTTCTTCTCCCACCGCCATGTGAGTTGAGAGAAGAGAACCCTAGAGAGAATCATGAACACTCAGATCCAAATTTTCACCTATCATCCAATGTGATGACTTATTCTCTCATGAAAGGACAATGGTTATTTAATACCTTACACTGCTTATATTGAAAATAAATAATTTCATTTTGGAAAGAACTTAATAATAAAACTCCCACATGATATAACTATAATGTTGAAAGGATTATATCCAATATTGTATCATTGGATATCTTTATTTATTTATTTATTTTAAATATGATGTTACTTGTATGCTTATACACCTCAAGTTATACTCTTGGACTATGCATAAGTTGACATTTTATCAACTCTCCATCTAACCAGTGCGACACCATGGTATTTTTCAATTCAATTTTAAACATCAGGACATCTATGAGGAATTCAATGCCTATATACATTGTTCTCTCGTATTGGTCTTGTTACTTCTTCTACTAATCCATTCAATTGTCTTGTATTTGTAGTGTTGTATACTACTGCAAGAAGGAATGATTTTCCTTCTTTGGAATGTTTCTCTCCCTTTTGAGTGTCAATGCATTCTTCTTCTAGTCTCTAATTAATGTTGTTATTCCCATTGGAATATTTCCTTCTCTTTTGATTTGCACTACACTATTTATTTGAATATATACATGTCATTGCAATCAACTCCAATGTAACTAACATTATTCAATGATGAATATTGACCTATTGATTGGAGTCTCCTTCCCTTTGGAATACATTTTTCCTACAATTGACCTAGGAGTCTCCTTACCTTAGGAAAGCATTCTTGCTACAATTGATATTTCTCCTCTTTCCACCATACATATAAGGTATCTAAGTCTAGGATATGGAGGTATTATCTCAACCTCAATGGGATTTATAATTCATTAGCTTTCCTTTCTAATAGATTGGCCATTGTAGCCCATCATCTTCAATTGTTTGATACCAACTCCTTTTACATGCTTCTCAAAGGAACCAAAAGATTCACTTGGTGTTTCGTGTTGAGAAGAGATCGCCAATTATGTGCTTAATATGATTACCATTTTCATAGGTTGGGCATCTTGCATAGATTTAGAAGGATTTGTTTCCCTTTGTAATTTTCCACTACTTTTTGAATTTTATGTAAGCTGCCATTTTTCACTGCAAATTCTCTTCTGCTCTTTCCAACATTATCTAACACTTGCTTTATTTCTATTCATATCTATAAAGAGTCAATTATACCACTTGCATGAACTATATTTTGCAATTTTCCATGGTCACCATGGCACTAGTGAGGAATTATTGTTGATTATTCAACTTCATCTCCAAGTGTTGT
>JASDQU010381398.1:0-11177 GCA_032191745.1 Picea mariana | reverse complement strand
TATATGAGAATATAACCCATGGTGCACAAGTAGAGAACTATTGTTTGCAGGAAAAACTACTCTACCATCTTGGAAAGCTATGTATTCCTATAAGTGAACGAGTCCATGTAGTACGAGAAGCTCACACTTCTCTTGTGTCTAGGCATTTTGGGGTAGGAAAAACTATGGCTCATTTGCAGAGGTTTTGTTACTAGCCTCAGATGAAAGACATTGTAACTAAATATGTAAAGGGGTGTGTGATGTGTTCTACTTGTAAGCCCACTAATAGAAAACCGGGGCTATACTCACCACTTCTTGTTCCATCCCATCCATGGGAAAATATTTCCATGGATTTTGTACGGGGTTTACCAATGACCAAAGGTGGTCATGACTATTTGTATGTTGTAGTGGATAGGTTCAACAAGATGTGTATCTTGATGCCATGTAAAAAGAAGATCACTACTAAGCAGACTGCTAATCTCTTCTTTCAGTATGTTTGGGTTCACTTTGGGCTACCCACATCCATTGTCTCGGATCGAGATACTTGATTCATTGGGGAATTTTGGACTAGCTTATGGAGGATGATGGACACCAAATTGAAGAGGAGCATTGCTTTCCATCAATAAACTGACAAAGAGACAAAGGTGGTAAACCGAACAATGGTACTTTTTCTTTGAGGATACTGCAACAAGCATCCCAAGTTATGGGATGAACAAATACCCTATGTACAACGTGCCTACAACCGAGATTTACATTCATCCACTCGGAGTTCACCTTTTAAGACATGTTTTGGGTACCTAACCAAGGTTCCTTTGGACTTGATGTATGGGAGAGATGATGATGTGAATGAAGAAAAAATAGAGGACATAGCCCACAAGTTCATCTGAGGATCCAACAGATACATTAGGCAGTCATGGAACAATTGGCGAAAAGTCAAGCACAGTATAAAGCTTGGCATGACAAGCATAAGGTTGATCATCAGTTCCAGGTTGGAGACTGAATATGGCTTCACATCAACAAGGAGAGATTGAAGGGTGAAGGCAAGAAACTCAAGCCCATTCGTCATGGACCCTTCATTATCTTGGAGAAAAGTGGTACCAATGATTTTCGTCTGGATCTTCCACCTTACATGCAGATTTACTCAGTTGTGAATGTTGAGAACTTGAAACTTTTTGAGCCTCCCATGATCATGGATCAAGATGAGGAAGTTTCAATACCTTCAGTTGATGAATTTGCACCTGAGTACTTGGATGAGTTACAAGAATATATCATCCTAGACAGAAGGACGAGGACTTCACGCAGGGGTGATGTTGATTATCTTCGAGTAGGCTTAAAGGGCACACATCCAAGCAAGACAAAGTAGATAGAGAAGGAAAAAGTGAGGGGACTCTTCCCTCACTTACCTGTTGATTGATGAAATATTTTGGTGGTCCAAAAAGCTCTCAGTGGGAAGGTATGATCCAAAGAGGATTTAGAGAAGGCTAAGAACAACTCAGAACTCGTAGAGGCAACTCAGGACGCTCATAATGGCTTCAAAAAACAAAGAAAGGGAAAAATTAAAAGTTCCCAAAACTCAGTGAAAATGACATGATCTCAAAAAACATATCACAAGATTTCTAACAACGCAAACGACTCATCAAATGAAGTTATGGATTGAAAGATATTCGCAGTCAACATTTGGTCAACCTAGCCGAGTCAGCAGGGGATGAGTCAACATCCGTACTATTGATGTCAACATCTATACAAAACACATGGAAGGAGAATGAAGGTGACACGTGGAATGATTACATCAGCATGGTGATGTGGTAGCACCAGAGGTTGCCATGTGTCACCCAGTTTTGGCGTTTTCGAGCTGATCCATGGACCAATCGGATCGTGCCACGTGGCAGTCTGTACGCTGACCTGGAATGATGACGTGGCGTGCTCACTTGGCACTAGACAACATGGCCCAGCGAGAGGCCACCACGTGGCCCAATCAGAGGCTTCCATGTGGTAGGCGAGAAATGATTAATGACAGTCCGTGAGCAAAAATTTGAAAAAAAAATAGTTTGGTGGGTCTGCCAAATCTGGCGGACCACGCCAAACATGGCCACTGTTTAATTCGTTGAGATATAGGTTAGTGCCATCGCTAACTATAACAAACCAACTATATGTTAAATTAATATGTTATAACAATACAAAGCCCAAAAGGGGGAGGCCCGCGGGTTTGACCCCGAGACCTCCTCCCCCACATGCACCTTAACAAATTCGCCCAAACCAACAGACCACGGGCCACACATTGTAACCAATGCCGAAAACAACTATTAAAAGATGCATCCGCCCAACCATCAGGAGGGGAGGCGCACGTACGGTATGACCATCTGGGAACGAAAAAGGATGCAGTCCAGTCATCAATGTAGGTTACAGAGAGGTCATGAAAACCGAGATAGATTTCTTCTTGGGCCTGGGAGTGCCAGAGTCGGATCAAGACGTGGAGATAGTCAGTTTTGGGTAATTCGACGCCAAAAATTCAGTGGTGTTGTGTGTTTTTTGATTTGAGCATTATTTCTGTAGCTTGATTTCAGAATGAGGTATACTTATGTATTTTGCCAAATTATTTTGCTGAGTTAATGAAAGAGCCTACCCATTTGAGAGCAGGACTCAGAGACATAATCCACTAGGGACGAACTCTATTATCAAGTTTTTGTGTTCAAATTTGATGCTTATGTCTCTTCATTTTTGAGATTTTCCTTCTTTAATGGTGCACTTTAATTTATGCTCATTTAATGCAATTCTTTATAAGTCACTCGATGAAAAGATCCTGGATCAAAATCACAATAAAAATACCTTTGAGATTAAGCATAATGCAAGAGAGAATATCTTTGGCAAAAACATTGATACAACAATTGCTGCCTTAGATTGGGCTCAAGAAGAGGATATTATTATGGTTGACACTCGAAAAAAATTCTTATCAAAGTAAGGGCAAGGGAGGTCCTCCCAAGACTAATTTTGCTCCTAGTTCATCCTCTCAACAGACTAATCCTTAAGCTACAAGGGGTACCCAAAAGCGAGAGATTTCTACCTCTTCTTCTTCATCCAAGTACAACATTTTGAAACAATTGGCTACAATCAAAGCGGATGCATATTGATTGGATATAGTCATCGACCTTGAACAACAAAGGCACCTGAAAGATTTCATGGAAGGTAAAATTTCCACTATTTCCATTTTCACTAAAGAAAAAAATGAAGAAGGAACATGCATAAATAAAGTAAGTGTATATAATCCTAGGAGTTATATAAAAAATCCTCCTTTTAACATATCTGTAAATATTATGGATACAATTCCTCATTGTTGTCTAATTTATTGTGGATCAGGCCCTAATATCATGTTTAATATCATCATGGAAGAGTTAGGTCTTTCATGTATGAACGAAAACTCAAAGAGTATGTTGTCTTACAATAGTCCGCAACAAGATACTATTAGTGAAATCAAGGATGTGAATTTGGTTTTGTGTGATCACTTGGAGATAACAACCACTTGTAATATTCAAGTGATTGACATGTCAGTCAATAACTATTCCATCATTTTGGGAAGACACTGGCAAGCATTGACTGGTGGATATGTTTCACTGGATGGGGCACACATGTTTCTTCCCAAGAATGGAAAGAATATCATTGTTCTCTGGGAAGGATGAATCTCGTCTTGCATAGAAAGTCTTCCACAACCACATGTCAATTATATTGAGGAAGACATTGGCGTGTACTCAATTTTTCTAGAAGAAGATAACGATTTTGTTTCATCACCTCCAGATCCTGAAGATGGAATGCGGAACATGCCTTTTGATGGTGCATGTTTAAATGGGGGTAATGGAGCTGACATACTACTATATTCACATGTAGGAAAGATTCATAATTTCTCTAACAGATTGGAATTTGCATGTACTAACAATGTTACAAAATTTGGAGCCTTGGTTATTGGAATTGAAAATGTTTTTAATCTTGGATGTTATTATCTTTCTGTTTTTGGGGATTCTGAACTCACTGCAAATCTGGTTAGATAATCTATACCCCTTCAAACACATTTCTAAAAATATATACACACGGAGTTTGGCAACTAATCTCTAATCTGAAATATTTCAACATCACTCATATCAAAAGAGATTTTAATTCTATGGCTGATAGACTTGTTGTTTTTGAAGCTAGTCCTACAAGGAAATTACTTCATGAGAGACCTCATTGTACATTTATGTCTTTATATTGTTCTCATTTTCCTGATAATGTTGAATCATGTCAAGTTTTTCCTGATGAAGAAAGTATATGTGCAATTTTATAGAATGAGCGATTGAAACAGAAAGATATCGTATCTCTTGAAGACAATAAATACCCAAAGGGATTGGCTCCCATAGAAATCTCATTCTCATCCAGTGATGTTGGGAACAAAAAGGAAAAAGAAGAGGAGTCAAAAAGAAAATTGGAAGTACAGTTTCAGTGAACCTTGGGACTTGAGAACAATCAAATATTTTAAAGATTGGAGCTTAATGTTCAGAGAAAGAAAAACAAAAATTCATGGATCTTTTTCATGAATTTAAAGATGTCTTTGCCTGGTCTTATGAGGATCTACATGGTTTTTATCCTAACCTTGTTCAACATGTGTTACACATTATTTTGGTCATCCTGGTGATCCATTGACAACATGTGTTCATGTTCCCCCAAAAAAGCCTTTCTTCATAAGGAAAATGACTGACATTCTCTTCTAAAAACCCTATTAAGGAAGGTCGTCACAGGCTGCACCATATGCAAGGTGCGACGATGCCTGATCATCGCCCTCTTCTCTAAAGATGGGATGCGACATCTCCGCAGGCTTCTCTACAACTAGGGTGCGACGATGTCAAAAGACTAAGGAAAGGTCAAGTTTCAGGAAAGTTCTAGAAGGGGATCTTCTAGAAGATGAGGTGTCATCCGTATGGTTGGGATCTTACTCACTTCTCTAATTTGGTGGGATCATGCTAATTATATTTAACCATCTCTCTCTCCCTTATATAAAGAGGGATTTATCATGGAAAAGGATAAGGTTAATGAAGGTTGAATAGGCTAAGATTGTATGGAGAGTTCTGCATTGGATCATTCTTGAGAGCCTCATTTCAGTTCATCAAGTCATTGTGGATCTTCTTCATTCAAGATTGGAGCAAGTATGTGTGTTGGAGCAAAGGGTCATCGGAAGGGAAACTTGTGACATCAAGGCTTTGGTTGTAATCTCCACTTTCACTTTAATATAATACAATGATATGCTTCTTTCCCATAAAACTTGTCTCGTTTTATGTATGATTCCTTGATCACATACATAGGTTCTGGTTGAGTATATTATTAATTTCACTTTGGCTGGCTTGTGTTCCCTTGCAGGTTCAATATCACCACAGCATTGGAGTGGAGCTAAGATGACAACGACAAGAGGAAGCAATATTTAAATGGTATGTTGCCTATCTCTTGTTAAATAGTAAACTTAATGATTAGAGATTAGGGGAAGTGTCATATTCTGTCTCGTTTTTTTCTAGATCTAGGTGGATCTAGGGAGATTTGTTTATGTCCACATTTACTGATAAGTCCCATAAAACAATTGACGTCTCCACTAGGGATACGACCTCCTTTTGACTTTTTTCTTTCCATTTTCCTTTAGCATGCCTTCCTCTGATAATTTTCACTCTCTGAGTCCGTGGGTGATCCATCTGGACTCCCTGGGTTTAGAAGTTCAGTTAAAGTTTTTGTATTTCTCCCAATTTTTCTTTATGAACAAAGATTGTCGCATAGTGTTTCATTGACAGCCTGCGATGACCTTAAGCACCGTACCCTGCTCGACTAGTCCAGTGTGACTACGTCGCACTGTGCCTTGCTAGCAGCCTGCAACGACCCCAGGTCGTCGCACTGTGTCCCATACCCAGCCTGCAACGACTCCTGTAGAATTTGTTGGGGTGAGTCATTTTGCTTTTTACCACCCAGATTTGCCTTAGTTTCCCGGCGTGAACTTCTTAGGCCCATGTTTGATTGATTCCTGAGTTTAAAGCTTGCTTGTGATTGGTTTTCAATGATTGAAAGTCTTTCTTTGCATTTTGCGAGTTTTTTCTTGTGATCATTGTCGCAAGGATATAATCTCAGATCTTGATTTGGGTGTTTATATGACAAAAGGTCTTTAGTTTGCTTCAAGTTTTGGGTTCATTATTGTTTGTCATATTGGTTGTTGATTAAGAAACACTTTTTTCTTGCCTATGTCAAAAGGTTTTCGTGTTTTTTTTGTCTATGTTACGAATTTGAATTGGGAATTGTGTTGAGAATGTCTTGATTTTCTTGGATTACATTTTCCTTTTGTCATCACATCTCTGATTTTGTTTCGAAAAGGAAGAATTGAATTCATTCATTCTTTTTTACTAATCTCTCATAAGAAAATTTTTGCATTCGGAATATTTGTAAAGAGAAGAAATTGGAAAATTTGTAGTTTGTCATTATTTGGAATTGTGTTCATTCGATATTAAGAAATTGTAATTTGTAGTTTATTGTACTTCAAACAAAATGCCTTCTCCCTGCTGTAACTAGAGTTCATTGAATTAAAAAATTGCACATTCATCTCTTGTTGCATTTTATTGGGTCAAGGTCACAACTTCATCGGTTTTGTTTCCATCTCCCTTTTGAGTAAGCAACAACCTCTAAAATACAACATAAATTTAAAATTTATTAGTAACTTTTGTTTTCTAGGTATCTTTTTCACCAACATTAGATAGGATAGCGCTTTGGAATAGGTTGTAAGGCACACTCTCCAAAGAATCAAAACACACAATAGTATCTTGTGACAGGAAGAGTTCAAATCCAATTGCTACAGTTTGTCCTGGGAAGCCCTTCTAACACAAGGGTCAATCACGAGGTCGCATTAAAACTGGCAGAGTTACTCACTCTGCTTTGTTGGTCTTGGTGTAGATATTGCACATATTATTGGGGGTCACTTGAAGGTATACCCACAATTATGAGTGGAATCCTTTCAAGTTGATTTCGGGCTAGATACCCTGCCTTTGCGGGTGGATCAGACTGTCGACTGTTTCCCCAGGAATCACTGTTGTAGTTGGTAACCTTAGTATCCAATCTCTTTAGGGTATTTACATAAGGTGACTGTGGAGGGGCAAGTCTTCACGGTACCTGGAATCGACATTGGCCAAACTCACTCGGGCTCCTTGGAGGGTATACCCATGATTATGTGTGGGAGCTTACACTAGGGTGTAAGTTCATTAAGCAGGTCGTCAACGTAACTTTTCCACCCACTTATCTCATCCCCTTCTTGTCTTGATTTCATGACGTTGGATTTCATCACCAACTAGTGACTTTGAAATAAGAAGGTTTGTTTGCTTGGTTTGATTCCTAGATTTTATTAGTGAGTGCTGTTTGTTTTCTCTAGTTGGCCATAGATTTTTTTCGTTCTTTACTTGGTTCAACCAACATTGGCCTTCGCCATTCACGTAGGATGCAAGGTCTACCCTCGGAAGATCCAGAAGGTTACCAACCTTTGCTTCCTAACTCACTGGAAGGCTCTCCTTAGGGAGTAGTCAATAAGAAAGTAGCTTATGAAGTTGGAAGCACACACTCTTTGGAAGGATTTCGAATTGTTTTGGATTCCTTAGAAGCTTTCTGACTTCCCCCAAATCTGTTATTGAGTATTAGACAAGACACGCATTTGCTCCAGATGAACTCATCAGGAGAAATTGTTGTTGTTGAAAATACCGGAGTACCTACTGGACCTAACGCTGGGTCTGGAGTAGAGGATCCACTTTTTTATAGTGAATCATTTAGGACCCCGACTCACACTGTTGGAACTTCCAATCCTAGTTTCATCCCTTTGACAGTACGTAATCTTTACGGTAACCTAGGAGCTAGTATTGATCAACCTATGGCATCACAAATGCCTGAGACGTCTGTTACCTATATGGTACCTTTAGACCATTTTACTAGTACTACCAGTAGCGTCACCACCGTTTCAGACCAGTTGTTGATCGATTCTCACTCGATCCTTCCTCTCTAGATGGCCCATTCTATTATGGTCCCATGAGCTACCATGGTTTCTACAGGAAATGTGGTTGTCACCCAAGCCCAATTGAAACACCACTTCCATATAGACCAAATCCATCACTTCCCCCTGGGTATAGAGCTCTGAATACTTCCATTACTATCCCTACCCAGGTTCCATCCAGAGGTTTTGGAAATTTTGTTCCCCATGGGGAAAATGTTGCTAGTCAGTTTGTTCCTACACCTGCCCAAATACTCTCCAGAGGGCCGTATGTTCCTCCTCCACCTTTGCTAGGAGGATCTCATCATCCTAGCCCGAGTGGCTCCAATCCAGTTGGAGGCACCAGTCATTCTGTCACTTCTAGTTTTTAGATTTATGTTTGAGGTCAACCTCAAGCTAGGGGGAAACCTCAATTTGGGGGACAACCTTAGATTGGGGCACACACTCAACTTGGGGGGCAACCTCAGGTTGGAGTCCATAAACTAGTTTATGGAAAAAATGAACCTGTGTTACAATATCAACCTTGGAATCTTCCTTTCCAAGGAAATCTACAACCGTCTGGGGGGAAACATCATCAAGTCAATTATTTTGTACCCCCTAACCTCGGTCAACCGTATCCAGGTTCTTTGAATCCCACTTGAGGTCAAAACTTTCAATCTAGTGTTCCTTTTCAAGGGAACACCCCTAATCAACCCAACTATGTGGGCTATATGCCTCAAAATCCTCCATAACCGAATATGTCAGGACTGTCTAATTATTTGCAGATTTCTTATGGTCCTCCTAGTATACCTATGGGGCTTCCCCCTCAAAATTTCCAGTTTCCTCAAGTGAACCGACAATTGCCTTTTCTAGCCACTTTGGATTTACCTGATCTGTCTAGAATTTTGAATGATCCTATTTTACATTCTCCTTATTGGCCTTTCATACAGGCCAAATTACCATCCGACATTCCTAAATTTGATGACCGAGCATGAGAAGATCCAAATAACCATGTTATGACTTTTCATCTATGGTGTTCATCCAACTCCTTTATGGATGACTCCATTAGATTACGAATTTTCCAATGAACTCTCACGAGTTTGGCAACCAAATGGTACATCGAGTTACCGTGAGGATCCTTCAATGAATTTAACACCCTGGCCATGGCCTTTTTGACACATTACCAATTGCCGATTTGATACGAGACATGAATCGAAATTTTGAGTTCTTTTAAGCAATCCTTGTCCACTCATATTTTTGATCACATCCATGAGTGGAGGAGAAGAAGATGTTTAATTAAAGTTCCTCTTCTTGATCAACTATTGGTTGAGTGGTTTACCAAATCACTCATTGGACCTATTTCTCGTGATGTCGCCATGGGTGGTGTTGTCATTGAAGAGCAGACGATTAGTCGTGCTCAATATCTAGATATTGTTTATTCGCAAACAGGAACGCTTTACGATTTTATCCGTGATGCTCCTCATTCTTCCATAAATCCTACCCCAACACCTCCAACAACTTCTCATGCTGCTGATGGTGTGATTGGTACCTTTCATGCTAAGACTCAATCTACACATGCCAGTCACGCCAATCCCAAATCTAATAATTCTAATGCACAAAATACTCTTGCTCCTACTCCTTCCACTAGTAAGACTGCTAATGTTAATTCCATTCAATCCATGCCTACCAGGAAGAATCAAAATAAAAAGAAAGGGAAGGGTAAGAACAAGGAGGACACAAATAATAATCCACAATCTGATAAAGCCAAAACACAAACCGCTGATGAGAAAGATAAATGTAAACCTCGTTATCCTTGCCTTATTTGTGGTGACGATCATTACATGAAATATTGTCCGAGACGCGCCAAGGTCACTAACTTCCTCCAAGGGACCGAAAAACCTCCTACATCCACTGTTTTGTCACAACATTTCCCTTCTCAGCAACAAGCCCAACTGGTCATTCATGACCAAGCTTCCCCTTCTACCTCATCCTATGTCCTTATGTGTATTGGTGACTCTAAAAAGAACGAAGTTGCAATCACAACTCGGGCCAAAGATTACTCTCCATCGAAAGAGAAAGTTGATGATATACCACCTTCGTTGGTTCAACCTTCTCCCCCAACTTCACCTCCCAACAGTCCTCTTCATCTCGAAAGATTAGGTCTTGATATAGTTCTTCGCCCCCCTCCTAAAGGCGTTGTTCGAAAGTCTGCATTCAATCCTCACACACGTGCTTCCCAAAACTACAATATTGTAGAAGATCTTGCACAAGAACCTTTTGCAATGTCAGCTCTTGAAGTCCTTCAAAGTTTTCTTGCTCAACGGAAGGCACTGTTAAAATCCATTGGTGGAATTGACCCCATGGATACTAATATGATAATATTTGACTTGGAAGATCACATTCCAAGGCTTCCTCCTCAGTTAGCATTTCAAATCCAAGTTTTTATTGAAAACAAGAATATCTATAGAACTGTTATTGATGAAGGAGCCTCGACTTACGTTATGCCCGTTAGTTGTTGGAAAGCCATTGATTCTCCTTCCCTCACTGAATCACACAATACACTTCAGACCTTTAATGGTACAGGTTTTAAACCTTACACTATTCTTCCCTCATTGTCTATTACGTTGGAAGGTAAATCGGTCACTGCTGAGGTTGAGGTCTTCGATGCACCTCTTGATTACAACCTTTTACTTGGCCGTAGCTGGATTGATTCCATGCGTGCAATTGTGTCTACCCTTTTCTATGTGTTACATTTCCCGCACCAAGGAAAGGTCGTTATTGTTGATCAACTGGCCTTCTTTAATTATGATTCTCGTACTAGCAACGTTCCCTTCATCTCAAAGACAATTCCTAGTTATGAGAATGTCATAGTGGGTCTTTTGAAAGATTCAACTTTGATGGGTACATTTCCAATCCCACCACCCGATATTCCCCCTCCTTTTGTTGCCTCTATTAACATGATATCCACCACTATTCGTGAAACCCGTGAGTCATATGTGTTGGGTATGTGTTATTTTCTTTGCATGTGTGTGTGTGTGGGTGCGTCAGATACGACAACTGCATCCGACGATCCCTATTTTTAGTGGTTTTGTAAATTAATCCCGGATTAAGGGATTAGGGTTTTGGTATCTACGGAATACCTAAAAACATTGTATATATTGTATGGTGAATGGTGAAATTTGAGATAATGAATATAAGA
>JASDQU010381393.1:0-11115 GCA_032191745.1 Picea mariana | reverse complement strand
ACTTGACTCCATTAACCCAAGGCACTAGTCTAGAAGTATACCTTTGAGCTTGTTTGTACTTAAACTCTCTTTCAAAACTCTTAAATTTGAAACCCTAAACTAACCTAGCGTCTAGAACTAACCCAAGTGGTGATGACGTCTTGCCTAAATTAGACTTGTGTTTGGACTAGAAGTTGCGGCTGAGTCATCCCTTTATAGCCATAGAGGTTTCAAGATTTTTCATTGGTTGATTTAGCTAAAACGTCCACCTCTTGACTAGCTAACCCTAACCCTACAACAGAAATAGTATAGGTGACGTCATACTTGCTTGATCTCTTGTTTGGCCTGAAACGTTGTGACATTCATCACCTTATTTGATAGATTTTGAGTTGTTGATTGCATTCATAAGCATATTTGACAAAACGTCCTACTCATTCTCTTTCAATTTTGACCTATTACTAGGGTTGACGTCACCTTAATTCTGCATTGTGACGCAGCAATAATATTGGTGTATGAGCATAATAACTGCATTGTGATAATACAAGGATTTGGTTGTATACATTGAATGCCTTTGCCATTTTGTATTTATTGAAGAAGTTCTATAAGCCTTTGTCTTTATCAGTAATCATTGACTTCGTCAATAATTACATTTGATCATTGCTCATATACATATTTTGAGGATAGTCATTGGTATTTGAAGTACTAACCACTGCAGCACATTTTAGTTTTATTTGTCTTGTCTCGCAAACAGGTGCCCTTATCAGTGGAATATCTTCCTTGACTATCTCATTCTTGGCAGTAATCTGTGAAGGGAAGCTTAATCTTAACCTTTGAAAGCCTTTAACTTTGACCCTTCTCCTTCAGCAACCCAGATTACTAGGGACGTCTCCCTTGGACCAGCCATCCTAAATAGAAAGAGCCCCCCATCAAGGTGACAGTGGGTGGGGAAGCTCCTGTTACCCCAGTTTGAAGCCTTGACTCAAGCTAACCTAAACCCTTCCTACAAATTGTGCGATAATAGGACATAGTGTTGAAACCGGAGGGGAAGTCAATTGTGATTTCCAGGTGGCTCTACAAAATCAAGTATGTTGCAAATGGCAACATTGAGAAGTTCAAAGCGAGGTTTGTGATGAGAGGGTTCTCCTAGAGAGAGGGAATGGACTACAAGGAGACATTATCTCTAGTCACCAAGTACATAGAATAGCCTTGAGGCTTTGAAGTAAGTGGGAAGGAGTCTCATGTGTGTTTTGCAATGAATACCTTGAGTCAATTTGCAGCGGATCCAAGGCAGGAGCAATGGGTAGCAGCGAAACATGTGCTCGAGTATTTGAGGGGCACAATGGAGTATGGTCTGAGATATCTTGGAGATGGTGAAGTGAAATTGTAGGGGTATACAAACTCAAATTGGGCAAGTAGTGCATCAGAAAGGAAGAGCACCTCAAGGTGTTCCTTTAGCTTGCAATCAACAATGATATCCTATTTCAACAAAAAGGAAACTTTTGTAACACTTAGCTCAGCACAGGAAGAATACATGGCAACCAATACCACTAGTTTGTTAATGTTTGTAGCATCGGACATGTACTTCCACACAAGTCTAAGTGTCTATATGTGTGAAATTCATCCAAAGCCTTCTACCTTAGTAATTTACTTTAATTAAAGGAAGTATTAAAGTAAAGTGTTGTTTATAATTAATTGAGTTTAATCTAATGAAATGATAAAGTTATTAGCATTAGCTAATTAAATTAATCTTAGCCATTGATCTCAAGTGAGGTGAGATTTAATCTCAACCATTGATCACTTTGGAGATTAGGGTTAGGGTTCAACTCAAGATTATAAAAGCAAGGCTAGGTGAAGGGGAGAGACACAACAACAATACATCTATTGGAATCAATGATTTATAGAGATGGAATCAATGATTTATAGAGAGAGCAAAGACGAAATTTTGTTCAAGGAGATCTTAGCAAGGACAAATATGGGCAGCAAAGTAGTAGCAAGTACAATCGCAGATCGGACTATACAAAGCTGGAGAAGTGTCGTACACAGTACAAAAGACACAAGCACGTACATATGCACCAAACTAGTGCAAAAGGGTGCGTACATACACACAAATCCATTGTCGAGGGGCACATACATACGCGTAGAGCCAGTGTCAGCGTGCGTACATACGCATAGGGCCAATTGTCAGGGGCACATACATATGTGTTGCATAGGTCATACAAGGCGCATAAAGATCGTACAGGATGCAGTTATGGGTTCGTAAAATAGCGATAGAGTTCTTGGGTTGCAGGAATTTTGTTGTTGGTTACTATTTCTATTCTCAGTGGGTTGTTTTCCTAGTTTGGAAACCTCTTTTAAGCTTGGAAGTTATTTGAATGAAGAGCTTATTTGAAAGGGAAATTTTTTTGTATATGTGTAATTTGGTTTCATGTTTGCTTCCGTTGTTTTATTTATTTCCAGCCACTATATTTTATTTTTTGTTGTAATTTATTTATCAACAAGGAAATACGCAAGGTAGTAAAGTATCTAGGTGCTGGAATAGAAAATTAGCATGGTATCAGAGCTCACACTCTGAAGAGGAAACCGATTTCAGAGGATTTTTTCAAGTTTATAAATCAATATGGTTAATTCCACGACAGTTTTATCAGATCTAAGAAATGGCAGCATCCAGTCTAAGATTTGAAGACAGATTCGATAGAGCATCCAACTTCATGTCATGGAAAGCAAGAGTTACCTTACTTCTGAAGGAAAATGATCTTTGGAAAATATGTAGCCAAGAGATCACTCCACTGACAAATCCACAACAAAAGGCAACTCATGATAAGGAGATCAAAGCCTAGTAGGTAATATTGGACGCAGTAAAAAATCATCTAATTTCCAATTTTTCTAAGAAGCAGATGGCCAGTGAAATGTTCAACGCTCTAGTGGGTATTTTCCAAAGCGATAACATGAACGGGAATATGATCTTGAGAAACGAACTCAGATCAATGCAGATGTCCAGATTTGACAATGTTACCAGCTACTTCATGAGGATCACCCAAACACGTGATCAACTTGCAGTGATTGGGGAGAAAGTGGATGAGGCAAAACTTGTAAATGTGGCATTGAATGGTTTCACCCAGTCATGGGAACCATTTGTCAAGGGAGTCTGTGCTCAAGAGAATCTTCTCAATTGGGAGAAGCTTTGGGATGATTACATCCAGGAAGAGGCCCAGGAGGAGTCTAAAACCTGTAAAAAAGGAGATGGAGAGGATAAACTAGCCCTAGTCAGTCACGATAAGAATGGAAAAGGAAAGGGTTCCAAGGGTAACAATGGGGGGGCAACCTCACAGTCGGGTAAGAAGAAAGATTTGAGTAAGATCAAGTGTTTTGTGTGCCACAGGAGTGGTCATTAAGCATCTCAATGTCTGAAGAAGAAGAAGGGGCAAGGGAAATTGCAAAAAGTAGCAACATAAGCGAAAACTCAGGTGGATGAGTTTGCTATGAAGTTTGAAACAAAATTCACACTAATCCCATGTCTTTATACCAACATTGTTACAAAGAGTGCTTGGTACTTGGATAGTGGTGCATCGCGTCATATGATAGAAGCACGAGAGTTATTCAGCAATTTGACGGAGAAGGACTCAAGGATCCATGTGGAGCTTGGTGATGATGCCAAGTATGCAATAAAGGGAGAGGGAACAATTTTGTTCCATATTGAGTCGAGAGGTTCTTTTGAGGCCCAGGATGTGTTATATGTACCAAGATTGAAGAAGAATTTTCTCTCATTCTCAGTTATGGAGGACATGGATTTTGTCGTCATGTTCAAGAAATGGCAAGTAATCATATGTCCATAGGAATCTAGCCCGAACAAAACAATGAGCATTGGGGTTAGAGAGGGAAATTTATACAGGTTGAAGGGGAAACATGTTCAGACCTTGGTACATGACAGTGACAACATGTGTGAGCTATGGCATAAGAGGATGGGACACTTGCTCTACATGGCATTGTCGATTCTGAGGGAGATTGTCACTAGTTTGAACCAGATTTCAATGTTGAGCAGTGGGGCATGTGTAAAGGGTGTGTGTGCTCTTGGTAAGAATGCCAACGTTGTTTTTCCAAGCAACGAAAATAGGTCCACAGGGATATTGGACATTATACATTAAGATGTGAGTGTACCAATATCAATAGCATCAATGCAAGAAGCATCTTACTATGTGGCGTTCATTGATGACTTTTCCAGGAAAACTTGGATCTTCCTTATGAAGACCAAGGATGACATCTTCAATTGTCTCTGAGAGTCTAAGGCCCACGTGGAGAACTAGACAGGGAAGAGGATCAAGGTATTGAGGTCGGATAATGGAGGAGAGTACGCCTCCAATGACTTCAAGGATTTCTGCAAGGAGGTAAGGATTAAGAGGGAGTTTATGGTCTCATATAACCCTCAGTGGAATGGGGTTGCGAAGAGAAAGAATCGATCCATCATCGGTTCTGTCGTAGGCTATGATACATGACAAAGATTTGTTTATGTTCCTTTGGGCAGAAGCATGTAACATGACAGTATATGTGCAAAACAGGAGTCCTCACGGGATATTGGGGGACAAGACTGTTGAGGAAACAATCATAGGAGTGAAGCCAGAGATAGGGCATTTGAGGATCTTTGGTTGTCCAGTGCATCCATGTGCCTGTGGAGAAGAGGACAAGTTGGAGCTTTCAAGACAAAAGGGCATATTTGTGGGGTACAGCGACACTTCAAAGGATTACAAGATCTTCATACCAACGTAGAAGAAGACAGTTGTAAGTAGAGATGTTAAGTTCGAGGAGAACTTGTCATCTAGGAAGTCTCATGAGTTATCACCAGTGGCAGAGGACAAGGAACAGGAGGCTTTGGAAAGAAAATAGTGTTTAGAGGCTTAGAGTTCATGGAGTCAACCTTTAGGTGGGAAGGAGTTAGGCCCTTCCACCTCTGTCAAGAGACCCAAGTGGTTTGAGCAAACATTGAAGGGTGCTCAGGAGCATGTTGAGGCTCCTAGGAGCATTATCAAGGAGATCAGGCCTCCATAGAAGTTTTCAAAATTCATGGCACTAACGAATAACATCATTAAAGAAGCAGCAAACCATCAAGTATATCAAGATGTTATGGTGCAAGATGATGTGTTTTCAAAATTCATGGCACTAACGAATAACATCATTAAAGAAGCAGCAAACCATCAAGTATATCAAGATGTTATGGTGCAAGATGATGTGTGGGACATTTTTCCATGACCAGAGGGACAATCAATTCCAAGAGGCAGAAGTACCTTCCCACTAAGAGGGAGTGCTAATGTTTGCAACATCAGACAAGTACTTTTGCATAGGTCTAAATGTCTAGACATATGGAAGTCATCCAAAACCTTCTACCTTAGTAATTTACTTTAATTAAAGGTATTGTTAAAGTAAAGTGATTTTTATAATTAATTGAGTTTAATTTAATGAAATGCTAAAGTTATTAGCATTAGTGAATTAAATTAATCTTAATCATTGATCTCAAGTGAAGTGAGATCTAATCTCAACCATTGATCACTTTGGAGATTAGGGTTATGGTTCAACTCAAGATTATAAAAGCAAGGTTAGTTGAAGGGGAGAGACACACAACAACAATACATTTATTGGAGTCAATGACTCATAGAGAGAGCAAAGGACTTTTGATCAAGGAGATCTTAGCAAAGGTGAAGGAATTTCACCTAAAGATCTGATCAGTCCAAAGGAGGAGGAAGCAACAACAAATAGATCCAGTAGCAAGGACAAATCTGGGCAACATAGCAGAAGCAAGTATAGTTGGAGATCAAACCGTACAAAGCCAGAGCAACATTACACGCACAATACAAAAGACACAAACACATACATGTGTGTTGGACTAATGCAGAAGGGCACATACATACGCACAAAGCCAATGCTGAGGGGTGTGTACTTACGTGTAGAGCCACTGTCAGGGGTGCGTACATACGCACAGGGCCAGTTGTCGAAGGCACGTACATATGCATTGTACAGGTCATACAAGGCGCATACAAATTGTACAGGACGCAGTTATGGGGTCGTACAGCAACAACAAAGTTGTTAGATTGCAAGAGTTTTGTTATAGGTTATTGTTTCTATTCTCAGTGGGTTGTTTTCCCAGTCTGGGAACCCCTTGTAAGCATGTAAGTTATTTTAATGAAAAGTTGATTTGAAAGGAAAAAATTGTTTTGTATGTGTGTAATTTGGTTTCCAGCTTGATTCCGTTGTTTTATTTATTTTCAACTAATATATTTTATTCTGTGTTGTAATTTATTTATCACCAAAGAAATACATAAGGTAGTAAAATATCTATGTGTTGGAATAGAAAATTAACATAGTTGTGAGGCCATCTGGCTTCACAAGTTACTTGCAGGATTGTTTGATCAGGAGTTGGATCCCACGGTCATTTACTGTGATAATTGCAGTTGTATTAAACTCTATGAGAATCCAGTGTTTCATGACAAGTCCAAGCATATAGAGATCAAGTATAACTTCATATGAGACAGGGTTCAGAAGGAAGCAATGAAGCTCCAACATATTCACACAAATGAGTAGGTACCTAATATTTTGACCAAGCCCTTAAATAAAGGGAAGTTTGAGGCATTCTGAGACAAACTTGGATTGGGGTGTAGAATTCATTCCTTGCTAAGAGGGACTGTCGAGAATTATTGCTCGGACATGAGCTTCCACACATGTTCCGTGTGAATGTGCAAAAAGTAGTTCGAGATATTTTTGAAAAGTAATTCTTTTTTTTTAAGTAAATTCTATTTTGTAATTCACTTTAGTTAAAAAGTGAAAAGTCTTATTTTTAATAGTTGAATCTAAAAAGTGTTTCATTCATACATGACTTAGACTAGGAGTAATCTCAAATAGATTAGGGTTTTGGTTTGAACTAAAACTATAAAGACAAGTCAAGATATAGTTCAAACATATAATAACACTTGTGCAGTTGAGCAAATTGAGCGACAGAGAGGGAGAGAGAACATGCAGCTAAGAAATAGGCATTTCCAAGCAACACACAGTCATGTACAAGGATCTGCACGATTTTGTACAGTCGTATAGGCAATATTGTATGGATAGGTCCTTACAATGGTACAAACATGCTATACAAGTTGTTCTACAGGCTGTATAGTAGTTTTCTATTGTTTCTGGTTTTTTCCAGCAGCTGTACCTTTCAGTCAAGCTGAAAACGCTCAAGTTTGAGGTGTTTTTTGGTATCCATGCATTGTTGTTTTTTGGGCAGCTTGTGGAGGTTTCATTGTAAGTTTTTCTGAGGAATGAAAAGTAGATTTGAAGTAATTACCAATGTATGTATAAAATTTATTTTTGTGCTTCCGCTATTTGATTTCCAGCAATTGTGTAATTAATACTATGGTCTGAAATTTATTTATGCATTAATTAAATTCAACAATCTACTTGTTTGATTGAGATCATAAAGACTTTAGTCACCTAGGGCATGGGAATTTTTAGAGATGGTAAACTTTTTAATGTAATTATTATTACCATGTCTTTTTCTTCAAATTTTATATCAATGGCTTTCATCCGATCTCTAATATCTATTATTTTCAATAAGTAGTCATGAAGTGATTAGCCTTCCTCCCTATTTATTGAAAATAACAATTCTTTAAAGAAAACACTACGTTCATCTAATGTTTCATGCATGTTTTTCAAACACCCCCAAAAATGGGAAGTATCAACATTTTGGACTTCAGGATCATATCACCAGTAACAAAGCTTGATCAACATCACAACCTCCCGCTTTTCTGCATCATACTAAGCTCAAACATCTGCATCCACTGTCCTCCACACCTCCTTTCCCAAGACAAGCTTATGTAAGCACTTATATTCAAAAATCACAAGCATTCTTTGCTTTCTTGTGGTAAATATTTTGTTGTTCAACCTCTAATTTCCCTCCTACATAAGATGAGATGCGTTGGTCATTTTTAAAGGTTTAAAATAGAATTTGAATTTGGTAATATCACTATTATCCCACACATCAAAAGAACAACTGCAGGCCTGATGTTCGCATAGAGTCAATGTTACTCTTATTCCAAACTTTGAAATTACAAATTCAACTTTAAAAATACTTGTACAATCTTATTGCTATAATCCCATCAACTCTAATTACAATTCCACCAAGTTATGGTTACACCAGAATTCCCACAAAAAAACTCACACCGGTGCACTCAAATGCCACACCCTTTTTTTGTTTCACCCATAAAAATAATTCTAGCCCAAATTTTCGGAGAGGAAGAAACACTCTCTTTCTTTGTTTTCCTTTTTTTATCTCTGTTGACTCATGATTGTCTCCACGATGGTTGCACTCTTCTATAGGTAAGCTTATAAGAGAAATAGGAATACGACACACCTTTGCATTTTAAAAAATTAAATTAAGGTGTATTTTCATTTGTCTGAATTTTGTACCAGTCAAAGCATACCTGAGCATAGAATTGCCAATGAAGAAGTCAATCAATCAGAAGCAAAATTGCTTCTCTGGACACTGTCATGGGAATCATGTTGATTACTTTAAAAAGAATCAAGTTTTATAAATGATAGCTGAGAATTACCCTACTGTAAGCAAGTAACAAGGAGGCTTGTACTCAGAAGGCAATAATATCACAAAAAAAAGATCTTGAAACCAAGCAAGGAGGGTTCGTGGGTGCTACAACACCCAATACTAATAATAATCTCCCATCGCACTAAAGTCCATTCATATTGTTTTATGTAAATGTAACTGAGTGAGGATGAATTGTAGGTTGTCTTCTCTAGGAAAGACCTCATCTTCATATACCTGTCTGACAAAGTCCCCCTATAGGTTGTAGTCTTGAAAGATGCTAATGACATTGTTATTGTCCCATATAGACAAGCAACCACAGCAATCGCACGTAAAATTCTAAGTCAAAACGGGAGGCCATCCACGGTACAAGTGTAGAACACATTTCATTCACCTTGCCTAATTGCAGTGCCACATAATAAAAATAATTTGTGCAAATAGTTGTCTTTATTCTAATGTATATTGAAGAGATAGCAGACTCTTTCATTATGAATGTGGTCAAAAGAAGCCCCTTGGGATGGAATCTCCAGCATAAAATTAAATAGAAAATTTTCACCTTTCTTGCACAAAATATAATGTCCATGATTACACAATTATTTTCGACAAAGAGAAGACAACTGGGAAGATATTTGCTCCATGACTCTATCCCTATTATCTTTGCTGAGTTTGTGTAGAATGGCATCTTCACGATTCCTAATGCTTGCCACTGCAACAAGGAACTTCAATTTCTTAGTCAATGTAAGACAAGTCAATTTAACTCTCCGTATATGTTTCTCATCCAAATATATAGTACTAATCTACGAGAAATTGTTCAATTATTTTTATGCAATTCGCAGGCAAGCATGGTTGCAGCACAAGTCAAAATATGATCATAGCAATTGTTAGATTATAGTCTGGAAATAATTTAGGCTAAATGCAATAAACAGGCTATGCTTCAACTAAATGTTCGCCAACACTGAATGATTTGTATACTTTAGAATCTAATAATGGTCAAGTAAAATTGAATTTTTAACACTCGAGGGACGCCCATGTATAGGTAGTAATTTTGCAAGAGGTTCCATTTTCTGCTTATTTATTTTATTTACTATAACATATAGGACGTCCATGCCAACTAGCAATCCATCCTATATATTCTGGTCTGGAAAGCATGCAGAATGAAACAGTGCATAGAAATCCACCATGTTCTTGACAATCGGATTGGATATAAAAAATATGGAGATCAGATTCTGAATGAAAAAGATAATATAAAACATTCTTAACAATGCTGTTCCCTACATTAGTGCAAGGGACTCCTATATATTCATATGGTCCCTGTTATCCCCTATCCTAGGGATAACTAAGGAGATTATGTCTCGAGACCCACAGGTCCTAGACATGGAGTACCGAGAGCCATATTGATTTGAGCCTGGCCCTAGAGGGCCCATCCTTCTTCTTCAGCGCCTCCATTCTGTCAGCAGCAGCAGCAGCAGCATCCATCCCATCGCCCTGAAACTGAAGTAGCAGTGGGTCTTGCTCCATGAGGTAATGAGTCTGGGTATAATGGTATGTGTCACTCTCATTCTCAAAGCATTTGAATATGTGCATTTAATTCTCTTTTGCTTCATGACGTGTGCTTGGACTTTATTCCTTTTGACTTGTCCATACCTGGGGGGGATGACAGAATTTTCCCTAGCAAGTTGGTTCCCTTAGGAGTGAGTTGCCACTAGGTTGGTTTATGAAAGGTCATTGTCCATTCCTTCCGTACTTGTCACTTTTCATCATATTCCCTCTTATCCATCCCCTACATTGGTTTGGGCATTGGGTTTGCCAAGCTAGTAAGAGTTGTACCTTGCATTGTGGGAAGAAGGGACTAAAGGCCCTGTTATCCCCGATTTCATGGGATAATTGGGAGATCATGTCTCGAGGCCCACAGGTCCTAAACATGGAGTACCGAGAGCAGGATTGACCTGAGCATGGCCCTGGAGGGCCCATCCTTCTTCCTCTTCATTAGATTTGTCCTGTCAGCAGCAGCAGCATCCATCACCATCGGCTTGGACTTGCATCAGAGAAGACTCTTGATCCATGAGGTAATTGGTCCAGGTATCATGGTAAGTGTCATGTTTGATCGTTATAACTTTCAGATATATGCATCAGGTTCCCTACATTTTTGACAACTGCTTGGATCTTACACTAACCCACTTGACCATTGTTGGGGGATTAACGGGGTGCCCTAGCAAGCTTGTACCCATAGGTCTTGGTTAGCCACCAGGGGAGATCTAAAGAGTCATCGTCCGCTCCCACCACATTATCATTTTACATCTTATCTCCCATACATCTATCCCACTCCCCTAGTCCAGGCATTAGAAGGACCTATTTGAGGGGTTACACTTTGTCCTGTGGGAAGAACAGGCTAAAGGCCCAGGAGGTAAAAGCAGCTGGTAAAAGATAAAAGCCATAGGAAATAAAACCTAGAGATGCCTCGCCCAGGGATCCCCGAGAAGGCAATAAAAGGCCTCTCGATAAAAAACAAAGGGACCCAAAGAAAATAATAAAAAACAAGGCCTAGCCAAGAGGATGGGAGGTCTCATCAC
>JASDQU010381391.1:4712-15804 GCA_032191745.1 Picea mariana | reverse complement strand
GAGAGAGAGAGAGAGAGTCGTAGTTGTTGGGAGCCAGGGAGCATTGTATAAGTTGTTGAAGGAGCAGTGGGGTACTGCCTGTATCTATGTATTTCAACACTTGAATGAATAGGAAAGAGAAACTTTAATACAAATGTTTGGTGTTGTTGTTACTGTTATTATTTCAATGAATGATAGGCTTTCTGTTCATTTGAATTCTATGTTTATATTGTTCTTGTGTTTGTAAATGTATTTTGTGGTTAAATACATGAATCTGTGAAGTTAGAATAAGTTTCAATTGTTTCTCTTTTGAGATCTCGTGCAAGGAGTGAATATTGTCCATAAGGAGTTCATTGACAAATTTAAATTTAACTCAGAGAAGCTCAAAAGACGTAGCATTCAATATTTGATGGCAGTAGTGCAGAGGGAGCACAGAGCCACGCAAGGAGTGTGTAGGCCAATTTGTTCCTAGAATATTGGTTAAGGGGAGAACAGTCGATTATTTCAGAGGTTCCAAGGACGCAAGAAGTGCGCATAAGGTTTTAAAACATTAGAGGAACAAGACCAAGAGAGATAGAAACCATAAGTACCAAGGAAGAAAACTTAGGAAGTTTCTAAGTTCCAACATTTTATAGTGCGGAAGGAGCACACAAAAGGGAAGACATAGGTCTCATGTACCTCAGAAGGTTAAGCTTAGGAGGGATAGTGATCGTTAATCCCTTGAAGGGAAGAGTATGAAGAAGAGAAGGTGGAGATCTAGTGGGAGATTTCCAGAGTGTTGACGACCATCAGATCTAGGATAACTGCATGAAGGATAACCTTTAAGTCTTTTGGCACTTAGTGCATCCAGAGTTTTAAAGGGGGTGTACAAGGAGTGGGATCACCAAAGTCCTAGAGGAGTGAAGTAGATCATGATCGTTCATTCCACAATGGAAACATGTCAATATATATAGAAGTCTGGGAGACTAGAGATATGATAGATTTCATGAGGGGGAAAGGGTCGTTCCACCAAAGTTCTGAAGGAACAAAGAATTCATGGCCACCCAATCACCGGGACACATGGCGAAGATCCATGTATTCGAAGGAGAGGCACTCTAGGAGGAAGTCTATGTAATGGGGTAAGAACTCTCAAGCCCACATGCCAGAGTTCACTGGAACCATTGACTTGTCACGGACATGCATCGGACGATATGCTTACTTGGAGGTTTGGTCCTCCGAGAGAGAAGCCAAGAGGGAGTGTTGACCCACAGTCAACCAAATCCCGGAGGTGAGGACATATATATATTGGATCCTTGATTTGAAATATGGACATGTGGAGTAATCCCATGAATTTGGCTAGAGAAAACTCTGAGGGGGATCAGAGTAGTGTCTGGCATTAAAGAGTCCCGAAGCTCGAAATCTTAGTTCCTTTTGGGTTAAGCATCAGGTCATATCCCGTAGTCACATGAGGAAAGGGGCCCAACAAAAGGGAGCTATCACCTTTAGCTCAATTTGTTTTTAAACAAAAAAGTTCCAAAGGAAAGCGGTCACGGGTTTTCTTGAACCTCGATAGAGAAAAAAAGGGGCCTATATTAACTCGTTTTGGGGCTCAACAGAGGCCCTAAGAATCAATTTGAATCCATATTAGATCGATCCTAGACCGAGAGGTCACACAAATTCTAGGGGAGGCAGGGGTTTTTCATCAAGTGGTATCATAGCCATAAAATAATCTCTATAAGAAAAGAAACCAACACAATGTCGCCAAGAAGATGCAGGGATAGACCTGTGGTAAATCCAGTGATGTAGGAGGAAACAAGGAGACTCTGTGAAAAACTAGATGCCATGGAAACTGCACAGAGGAGAGAACCAGATGCAAGTGACATTAGTGAGGCTAAGAGTGAAGAATTGGAGGATGAAGGAGCTGTAGAAGAGGATGTTGTAGAAGAATGCTTGCTGAGAGTTGTTGTAAAAATGGGAGCCATAGAAAAAATGGAAATCCCAATGTATGAAGGAAACTTGGAAGTGGAAGAGTTGATGGATTGGATAAGATAAATGGATAAATACTTCGATTATGAAGAATTTTATGATGAGAAGAAGGTTAAACATGTTGTTACCAAGTTAAAGGGACATGAAACACTATGGTGGGATGAACTGCAGGCTGACAGGGGAAACAAAGGAAAACAAAACATTAAAATCTAGGACATAATCATAGCCAAGCTGAAGGCTAAATTCATACCCAAATATTACCAAATAAAAAATTTCAGGAGATTACAAGACCTGAGGCAAAAAGGGTTGATAGTGAAATAATACACAAAATAATCTTATAGGTTGAATATTAGAGCTAGACATCATGAGAGCGATGAAGAGAAGGTTGTTAGGTACATCAATGGCCTGAGATACGAAATTTAGTATTAAATCAGCGTCATGACCATGAAGACAGTGGAGGATTCTTATCAGGTTGCACTGAAAGAAGAAGAGAAATTGTCCAGGAAGAAAAGCCAATGCAATAGAGGGAAAATCCCACACAGAGGTAAGTTGATTTTCCATGACAAGTCCTAGAGACCCAGAAATCATATTGAAAAGTCCTACAGTCATACATAAAGAGGAGGAAGCCTCAGAGGGAGGAAATATGATGGAATAAATTCTTTTCCTCGAGGAAGAGGAAGAGGTAGAAGAGGACAAATAAGATTTTATGCATGTATAAAGATAGGGCATATGTCTTGGGATTGCCCTAAGAAAAATAAATAAGGAGGAGAAGCTCACATTTCCAAAGCACAGAGGAGGAATGTTGAGGTAGAATCAGATGAAGATGGAAAATCCCTCATGATGAGGAAGGTTCTCTTAAAACCAGAGAAAAAGGTGGAAAAAGAAACAGTTTGTTCAGGACTGCTTGCAAGACCAAGGACAAAGCTTGCAAGGTTATTATAGATAGAGGGAGAACTGATAATTTAGTATCCACAGAGATGGTGGAAAAACTAGAGATGGAAACAACTACACATCCAAATACATATAAGGTATCATGGATGTGAAAAGGACACCAGGTAATGGTAAGTAAACAATGTCAAGTTGAATTTAAAATAGGAGGATACAAAGATGAGATTTTATGTGATGTAATACCCATGGATGTTTGTCATGTTTTGTTGGGAAGACCATGGCAGTTTGACAGAAATTTCAGACATGATGGGAGGAAGAATACTTACACACTTGAGAAGAATGGTTGAACACACATGTTGTTTCCAATAGAGGATAAGAAGGTGAAGGAAGAAGCCATCCCAAACATACTTCTCATGAGTGGGAAGGAACTCCTTAATTAAGCCAAGAAGGAGCAAGAGATGCAGTTTGTTGTGGTGAGGAAGCCTAGAGTCATACTTACAATTACTATTGTGGATGATCTACTTGAAGAGATTCAGGAACTATTGGAGAATTTTGTTGACATATTAGTGGATCAACTACCTTTCTCATTTCCACCCATTTAGGAGCATCAATCATTACATTGATCTTATTCCAGGAGCAGGCTTTCCAAACAAAGCATCATATAGATTGATAGCTCAAGAGAATGAAGAGTTCAAGAATCATGTTCAAGATTTGTTGGAGAAAGGTTTGGTAAGAGAAATATTAATCCCATGTGCAGTACCAACTATATTGAGTCCTAAGAAGGATGGAGGATGGAGAATGTGTATAGATTCTAGAGCCATCAACAAGATAACTATCAGGTATAGATTTCGTTTACCCAGAATGAATGACTTGATGGATTTATTAATTGGAGCAAGTTATTTCTCTAAAATAGATCTGAAAAGTGGTTATAACCAAATAAGGATGAGAGAGGGAGATGAGTGGAAAACAACATTCAAGAAAAATGAAGGGTTGTATGAGTGGATTGTTATATCATTTAGCTTAACAAATTCCCCAAGAACATTTATGAGATTCATGAATGAAGTAATCAAAGACTTCATAGGTAAAAAATTTATTGTATATCTTGATGATATACTAGTCTTCAGTAGAACTGAAGAAGAACACTTAAGGAATTTGACATTGGTGATGATGAGGTTGCAGCAAGAAAAGATGATGATAAATCTAAAGAAGTCATATTTTATGACGACAAAACTCATATATTTGGCTTTTATGATCTCTTCCAATGAGATGAAGATGGATCCAGAAAAGGTGAAATCTATCCAAGATTGGACATCACCAAGAAGCATATTTGAGATAAGGAGTTTCCATGGATTAGCAAGTTTCTATAGGAAATTTATCAGAAATTTCAATGGTATATGTGCACCAATACTAGACACTGTGAAGAAGAGACATAAATATTTTAAGTGGACAGAGGAGGCTGAGAAAAGCTTTGGGATATTGAAGGATAGGATCACATAAAAACCAATTATGGTTTTACCAGATTTTGGAAAGACATTTCAGGTAAGATGTGCTGCTAGTGGAGTAGAAATTGGAGCAGTCTTGAGTCAAGATAACAAACCTGTTGCATATTTTAGTGAGAAGCTGAATGATACCAAGAAGAAGTACTCCACATATGATAAAGAGTTTTATGCAATGATTCAAGCCTTAAATAAGTGGATACATTATCTTATTCCCAAGGAATTTGTGATGTACAGTGATAATCAAGCTCTACAATTCATTACTAAGCAGGAGAAGTTGAATTAGAGGCATGCAAAGTGGGTAGAATTTATACAAAATTTCACTTTTGTTATTAAACATATTTATGGTAGTGAAAATAAGGTTGCAGATGCTTTGATTAGGAGATTCTTGATCATGTAGGAATTCAAAGTGGAAACCTTGGGGTTTGAACACTTTAAGAGAATGTACTAAGAAGATCCAGATTTCAAAGAGGCATATGAAGCCTTTGCAAATCCTTTGATAAGGGACAAAATCCCATGGATGGAATATTTGATTTGGGATGGATTGTTGTTCAAAGAAATCAAATTGTGCATACCAAGATGCTCAATGAGAAACAATCTGCTGAAGGAAAAACATAGTGGAGGCCTAGCAGGAAATTTTGGCCATGACAAAACATTTGCACAATTGAGTGGCTCATACTATTGTTCAGGTATGAGATCTTAAGTGAATAAATTTGTAAAAAAATGCAGAATCTACCAATATGCCAAAGGAAGATAGTAGAACACTGGCCTTTATCAGCCATTTCCTATTCCATACATGCCTTGGGATGCTATCAGCATGGATTTTGTGTTGGGATTACCAAGAACCCAGAGGGGAAGTGATTCCATATTTGTGTTAGTTGACATGTTTTACAAAATGGCACACTTCATACAATTCCAAAAGACAAATGATGTTACACACATAGAAAGTTTTTTCTTTAAAGAAGTTGTAATACTACATGGTTTTCCCAGGAGCATTGTTTTGGACATGGACACCAAGTTTGTTCGTCATTTTTAGAGAACATTGTGGAAAAAATTGGGGACATATTTGTCCTTCTGTTCAACATATCATCCTCATAAATATGGACAAACTGAGGTGGTAAACAAAAGTTTGGGGAATTTACTAAGGATCCTAGTCACTAAGCATAACAATCAGTGGGATTAGATTCTGCCACAAGCAGAGTTTGCATACAATGATTCGCCAGATAGGAGAAAAGGAAAGAGTACATTCTAGGTAGTGTATGGAATGCAGCCAAGGGGAATATCATAGTTGAGAGATTTGGTATAGAGTGATTTCAAAAGTGTAGGAGTTGAAGATTTTGTTGCAAAGATGTAGAAACTTCATGATCAGATCAAGGGCAGTTGCAGGACAACAACAAGAAGTATAAAAGCAAAGAAGATGAGAAGAGAATGGAGGTAATATTTGAAATTGGAGATCAGGTTTTATCTCATATGATAAAGGATAGGTTCCCAAGGGGAACATATAACAAATTAAAAATGAAAAAGATAGGACCATGCAAGATCCTTAGGAAATTTGTAGCAAATGCTTATGAAATTGAGCTACCCGACAAAATGGGAATATCACCATTTTTACTATTGCAGACCTGTATCTTTACATGGAAGATGAAGCAAGAGGATCAAATGATCAGAAGGAAATCAAATGGGAAAAGCAATTTCTTGTAGCAGAGAAGCCATAGATGGAGAAGATTGTAGATCAGAGGATTGGAAAAAAGACTAGAAGAAAGACTTACTTTGAATATATGGTTAAGTGGAAAGACCATTCAGAAGAATATGCAAGTTGGGTAGGTGAAGAAGACATTGTGAAGCAAGGAAAGATAGTACAGGAGCTCATGAACATGATTCCATAATTTTTTGGCCAGAGAAGTATGATGCAGGAGCATCTAAACCAACATTAAAAGGAGGACGGGTTGGAGGAAAACACATCACCCAGCGCATATTTGGAGCTGATTTGAATCCTACAAAGGAGATCACACCTTTTTGAATTTGAAGTTCATGAAAAGAAATGTAATTAATGAATTGGAGGCTAAGACCATCCCTAAATATCCTCTCGTATTAGTATCACTTAAATGTAAATATTGTGTTTTACAGAGGTTGCATATCATCCCTTATCTTTGTTGTAAATTATTTTATCTTTTTAGTCCTTAGCAGGTGGATTCATAAATCCTAATAGGATATCATTTAGGTAGTTGGGGGGAAATGCTCGATGAATCACCCCTGTAGATATATTTCTATCATTTTTTCTAAAAGGGGTTTGCTGCTCATTTTGTGACAATTGTTATTGAGGTAGAGAGAGAGAGAGACTTGTAGTTTTTGGGAGCCAAGGAGAATTGTATAAGTTGTTGAAGGAGAAGTGGGGGACTACCTATATTTATGTATTTCATCACTTGAATGAATAGGACAGATAATCTTTAATCGAAATGTTGTTGTTATTGTGTTTATTTGAATAAATGATAGGTTTTATGTTCATTTGAATTCTTTTTTTATATTTTTCTTGTGTTTGTAAATGTATTTTGTGGTTAAATACACGAATCTGTGAAGTTATAATAAGTTTCAATTGTTTCTCTTCTGATAGGTTGTGCAAGGAGTGCGTTGACATAGTTGAATTTAAATCAGAGAATCTCAAGAGAGGTAGTGTTGAATCTTTGATAGCAGTAGTGCAGAGGGAGCACAAAGCCAAGCAAAGAGTGTGCAGGATGAGTTGTTCCAAAATGATTGGTTAAGGGGAGAACAATCGATTATTTCATAGGTTCTAAGGATGCAAGGAGTGTGCTTAAGTTTTCAAAACCTTAGAGGAACAAGCTCATGAGAGATAGAAACCATAACTATAGAGGAAGGAAAATTATGAAGTTTCTAAGTTCCAACATTTTACAATGTGGGAGGAGCACACAAAAGGGCATACAGAGATATCATGTGCCCCAGAAGGTTAATCTCAAGAGGGTTAGTGATCAGTAATCCATTGAAAGTAAGATTATGAAGAAGCGAAGGTGGATATATAGCGAGAGATCTCTGGAGTGTTGACGATCATCATATATGGGATAACTGCACGAAGGATATCCTTTAAGGCCTTCAACACTTAGTGAATCCATAGTTCTAAAGGGGGTGTACAAGGAGCGGGATCGCCGAAATCTTGGAGGAGTGAAGTATATCATGACCATTCATTCCATATTGGAGATGCGTAAACATATATGGAAGTCTAGGAGACTAGAGATCCAAGACATTTCACGAGGGGAAAAGGGCAGTTCCACCAAAGTCCCAAAGGAACAAAGAAATCATGAGCACCCGATAACCAAGACACATGGCATAGATTCATGTATTCAGAGGAGAGAAACTCTAGGAGGAAGCTTTTGTAACAGGGTAAGAACTATCAATCCCACAGGTCGGAGTTCACTGGAACCATTGATCTGTCGCATACATGTGTCAGAACATCTGCTTACTTGGAGGTTTGGTCCTTCGGGAGAGAAGCCAAGAGAGAGAATTGACCCATAGTCAACCGAAGCCTAGAGGTGAGGACATATATATATATATATATATATATATATATATATATATATATATGACTATTGATTTCAGAGGTGGACACATGGAGTAATCATGTGAATTCGGCTAGAGATAACACTGGGGGGGATCAGAGTAATGTATGGCATGAAATATTCTCGAAGCTCGAAGGCTTAGTTCCCTTTGGTTTAAGCATTGACTCATAGCCCATAGTCACATGAAGAAAGGGGCCCAACAAAAGGGAGCTAGCGCCTGTAGTTCATTTTTTCTTAAAATAGAAAAGTGCCAAAGGAAAGCACTCTCAGGTTTTATTGAACCTGGATAGAGAACAAAATGGGTCTGTATTAACTAGTTTTGGCACTCAACAGAGGCCCTAAGAGTCAATTTGACTCCATATTATATCAATACTAGACTGGGAGCTCGTGAAAACCCTGGGGGAGGCAGGGGGTTTGCATCAGAATAACTTCTAAAAAACATATCGAAAGCATAGATATTATCGCTTCTTGATGGTTTCTCATGATACAACCACATGTTGCTATCAAAAGAGGACAGATTGAAAAAACCCTTCTGAACTAAATGGGGAACATTTTCCAACAAACACATGCCATATGGGCTAATCAATGCAGGAGTTACTTTCCAAAGAGCCATGGATGTGGCATTTCAGGGTCTAATTAACAAATGTGTAGTGGTATACCTAGATGACATTATTATTTACTCCAAGAATAAGCTTGATCATATTACGAATCTCACCCAAAATTTTGAAAGATGTCGAAAGTATGGGATATCCTTAAACCCAAAAAAGACTATATTTGGAGTAGAGGAAAGAAATCTCTTAGGTCACATCATTTCTAGGGATGGTATCGACATTGATCCTGAACACATAGAAACAATTTTGCAAATACCACTCCCTCATAAAAAAAAAGGATATGCAATCTTTCTTTCAAAGGATCAATTTTGTAAGAAAGTTCAATCCATATTTCATAGAGATGGTTAAACCTCTATAGATAATGATACACAAGGATGTTCAGTTTCCATGGAATGATCAGGGAAATGAAGATTTCAAAAACATTAAGACTTCCATATCGCAAGCCCCTGTACTACGTAGCCTTGATTTCATCAAATACTTTTATCTCTACACTTTTGCGTTAGATCAATCATTGGTTGTCGTCCTTACTCAAAGGGGTGATAAAAATAATGAGACATGTGTCTCCTTCATGAGCACTAACTTACAAGGAAAAAAGATTAATTACCCATCCATTGACAAACAATCATATGCTCTTTATAAAGCGGTAAAACACTTTAGGCCTTGCATCCTCAAGAACCATACCAAGGTCATAGTGCCTCATCTAGTCATTAGGTCATTGTTCATGAACCAGGAAATGGGGGAAAGAAGAGGAAATTGGATGGTTTTCCTCCAAGAATTTGATCTTGAAATTAAACTGGAAATAATTTTTATGGGTCGGGGACTATGAAAACTAGCTGCAAAATCCAAATATCTGATAGAAAATAAGGATTCGGGTTGGGGAAATGAGTTGACCTTATGGTGTCTTAAAGTGTTGTACATCCCACCCACACAAGACTCTTGGTATGTTGACCTATATTATTTTCTCCATCATGGTACCTACCCTAAATACCTAAAACCGAGAGAGAGAATGGCACCCAGGCTAAAATATTCTCGATACCATCTTATTAACTCAATAATTTTTCGCTTAAATTATTGTGGTGTTTTTCTAAGATGTCTCGAAAAGGAATATTTTGAAAGGGTGCTCAAGGAACTCCACGACGATCCTGCATGGGGGGCATTTTGTAGGGGAGACTATGGCCCATAACATTTTGAGGGAAATATATTATTGGCCAAATGTTTTTAGAGATGCTCACGCATATGTCAGGATATGCAAAGTTTGTCAGATGAGCACTAGGAAGGAAAAGACAGTGGTCATTCCACTACAACTAGTTTCAGTTTCTAGTCCTTTTCAACAATGGGAACATATATAATAGAAGAGATAAACCCAAACTCATCCAAAAAACATAGGTATATACTTACTGCTACCAATTATTTCACATGATGGTCAGAATCCATTCCCCTTACCCATGTTCACAAGAAGGTGGTAATGCAATTTATTAAACAACACATCATGACAATATTTGGGGTATCTTCAGTCTTGGTATTTGATAACAATGCATATTTTTCTTCTACTCTCTTGACTGAATTTGCATTAGATACATGGATTATATTGAAGTATTCTTCCAACTACTATCCATAGGGAAATGGTGTTTCTGATTCTACCAATAAAAAATTAATAAGGATCCTTATGAATACAGTCGCAGAGAATCATCGGAATTGGCACAAAGCTTTGCATAATGCTCTATGGGATGATAGGTTAACCCCGAAAGAATCCTTAGGGAATTCCCCTTACTTTCTAGTGTACAAACAAGAATCTATATTTCTAACCAACCTATATATCCCATCCTTGCAACTTTCCAAGTCCTCAAGAGGACAACCCTCATCGAGTATGCAAGAAAGAATTGATATCATCCTTATGGTTGCAGAAGAACCAGAAAAAGATAGAAGTAATTTTGTGGCCCATCAACAAATGGTCAAAAAATGGTTTGATAAACAAAAGTATGGAAATAAAAACTTTGAAGTAGGGGACTTGTTCCTTAAGTGGAAGAAAATCAACAAGCCTAAGGGGAAACATTCAAAATTCCAAAATCTGTGGCTTGGACCTTTTCAAGTTGCTGAGAAAATTGGGGTAGGCACTTACCATCTGCAAAAACTTAGGGGTTAGCTAAAATATCTTCCCATCAATGACCAAGTCCTAAAGAATTTATTTTCATAAGTTGTCTCTGAGACAACTTCCGGTATTATAGTTTACCTTTACTATTTTTTAATTTTGTTTTGAGTTACGAGTTTGGTATTTTAAATTTCCTTTCCTGTTTTGTTTGCTTTGTTTGGTGTGATCTGATTTCCTTTTTGATTTTCTAGTTTTTATTGATTTGATGATAGAATGATTTAGGTGTGTTCTTTATCAGAACAGTGGTGGAATCTGTTGAAGCTAGATTCTTATCTCTCAGTTGTTGGAAGATTGGTTGTTGTCATTGATGTCAACCCTAGTCATGGGTTTTGGACCACAAGATTGATGAAGGTATTTGGACATGAATAAAAATGAATATGCAGATAAAACACCCATGGATGGATAGTATACATCATTTTGTTTCCAGTGGTATGT
>JASDQU010381389.1:0-11178 GCA_032191745.1 Picea mariana | reverse complement strand
ATGCATAAACAAAGCTTATCAAGAAAAGGAAGAGAGATAAACAATATACCAATGCATGAGCATCGCAGGTTTTGAAGCTGAAAAATACATGAGAAGGCTCCTCATGCTGAGATCGAGTCATCCTCGAATCCAATGGATTCCCTGCAAGGTTGCCTGCTGCCTGAAGTGTGGTCTGTGCCTTCTTGGGCGTCTGCTGAAGCTTCAGCGCTGGCTTCTTATCTGGCTGTACTACCTTCTTATTTCTATGTACATAATTTGAGTGTATGGAATCATCTCTGATGTATGAAACTGATGGAAGAACAAGAGTATATGCATGTTGCACTAGGGATGCATGCAAAGTACTCTCCTTATGTGTAAGTAGAATAGAGGAGTCATCGTCAGAAAAATTAGTGAATTTATACAACCTTGACTTGTGATCCACCTCACCAGTTGCAATAATGGAATTGTCATGCATGTCAATTACTGAAACTGAATTTGATGTAAATTCAACCTTTTTACCTTTCTGAGTGATTTGATAAACTGAGAGCATATTCATAGAAATCTTTGGAACATAAAGACCATTTTCAAAGCTTCCATTGTGGAGTTCCACTCTCCCTTCTCCTGCTACTGCTACTGGAGTATCATCCCCCATGAGAATAGGAGGTCATGAGAATGGACTCAAGGAAGAGAAAAATTCCTCTTTCGTTGCCATATGATAGGATGCACCAGAATCTATAATCCATGAATCAAATAAGGAATTAATTGCAACCATAGCATGATGATTACCTTTCTTAGGAGAAAGATCTTATTTCTTCCACTTCTTGACTCCCTCTGGAATGAAGTTTCCAAGGTTGTTCTGTTGAAGTTCATGTGCCATAAGATCGATCTATTTCTTCATGCATGTGGATTCTTCATGATTTGATTTATTGTAGTAAATGCATTGCTTTCCCTTCTTCCTCTTCTTGGAATTTGAAGAGTCTTTGGAACCTAAAGAATCATTAAAGGGTTTGGAATATCACTCCTTCCCGTTCTGTTTGGAAGACTCTTTTCCATAATGCATGGTGAGTGCATGTTGTTATCACTCCAAGAAACCCTTTGTGGTTGCAGACCAAAGGTGCTTGGTAACTTAAGAAATGAATGTTTTTGTATTTTGTAAATGTGGATCAATGGGACAACTCAATTCAGCTTATGGCATTCAAACATGAAAATGATAAACAAATAGACAGTGCTCTCAAAGATTGATTAATCAGTAGATAACTTTAAAGTGGGTGAAGAACAGATTGTAACTAAACCAATACAATGTAGGGTCTAAGAGACAATCAAGAAACTTATTACCAGGCTATGAGCTAAACAATGGGATAACAGCCATTCAAAGATTGACAACACAGATAATAGTGCAGAAAGAAAGATGGAAAGCTGACATCAAAATTGAAAGGAACCTGTGATCTGTATTAACATAAAAAGTTTGAGTACAATAGCCAATTCCTCTATCCAAAATCGAACCCTTAGTGCTCCAAATGTCTTTGGCTTTATAGCCTCTTACAATCAGTTTCATATCCTAAANCTCTATCTTTTGGTCTTTAAACATTGGTTGAAAGTTGATGAAGTGTAGCCTAGCCTTCCAAGGCTCTTTGATCTGCTCCTTAGAAAGTGGAATTCGAATTTGATGATGTGTGCCAAAAATCCCTATCATTTTGCTCTTGAAAATCACTAAATCTAGTCAAAAAATGCCCTTTTGACTTTCATCTCCAAAAATGGCCTTCAGATTTTGATTTGATAATTCATAACCAGCTTATTGAAGAAGGATTCAAACCATTCAAACCCAAAAATTCTTGATCTAGGTGAAAATTTGGCTATTCTGGCCATGACAGCTTTCAACAACGCACCTGTCTGAAAAATCTGCTCCTGCGCTGTTGAAAGTGGCCACTTTCCACAGCTAACTAGTCAAAATTCTGCCTTCTGCGCTGGTGAAAGTGAAAATTTTTTCAAAATTAATTTTCTCGGTCATGGAGAGTCCATTTTACATGTTTAGATAGTCGATCGACATCTACAAATCATGAAATTTCCAATGGTGCTTTTAGATTTGCATTTGGAGCTTGGGAAGGGATTGAAAAGTTCCCTGCAAGTTTAAGTATCATCCTTTCCATTTGCAATTCAAAACTCTAAACGGTTTTTTGTGAACAATGTTTGATATGGAACCAAAGATTTGATTTGATGTTGCCAACCCAGGAGTACAACCTCTGTTAGCTATTGATAATCTTGACTTTCCTCAGCGCGCCTCTTTGTAGGCCCCTGTTAGCTGCGGAAAGTATGCACTTTCCACAACACACCGCTTTGTAGAAGATACTCCTTAGCTGCGGAAAGTAATTACTTTCAACAACGCGACATATCAATTGAAACCACTTCTTAGCTGTGGAAAGCGTGTACTTTCCACAGCGCACCACCCACGACTGATTTTCAAACCTTTTAAGATTTTTCACTTTCAACAGCGCGTCAACTGATGAAAAGATCTCCTTAGCTGTTGAAAGTGGGCACTTTCCACAATGCACAATGAATCTTTGAAAACACGTTAGCTGTGGAAAGTAAAAAATGACAATTTTGAAAAAGAAGACTTTACAATCCAAATTGTTTCTAAGTCAAACCAAAATCTAAATTTTTTTTCAGCTATAAAAACTCAAAAGTAACTTGAGGACGCTACCAATAGCCATGATATCCACTACAAAATTCAACCGAAAGAACGGTTTCATTTTGGGAGTTAACACATGTGCTTTAGGATCTTTCATGAGGCCCATCTGTATGAGTTTTTTCTGCTCTTGTGTAAGAGACTCAATGAACTGAGCCAACGTATACATTTTCCAATTTGTTCCAAAAAGACATCTGCTAGAATGGAAATTGGAAACATATACTGTGTATTCTGGTCCTATCTTGGCCAAGATTGTTAGAATACGTTGTTTCTCTTGTGTAGACTTATCAATACCACATTCACCCAAGCTCAATAGAAAAGATTTAAATTTAGTAAAAACATCTTTGTTGGCACAAGGGCAGACCCAGGGTTCAATGCTCAAGAGCGCACCAACAAAACCCTAGCTACCAACCCTTTCGGCAACACCTGCGAAGCAGATGCAATCTCACCCGAGGTAGAGGTAGGGGTGGTTGCAAGACTCAGGTGTCTACAACCTTATCTGGGAAACAGATATGTGATTATCTTTCTTACAACACACTTAGCATCAGTTATTCCTGAACATACATTCATTAATACACTTCACAGAAAGCACAAAGCACCACAGTAATTACTCAGATTTGGCACTTAGCAACGATAAACAAGTTAAACCTAATAGATTAAGCACTTAGCATATTATATATCATATCTAGCATGCATTCATACCTCATACGCACAAAGAATCAATAGATCTATCTAAACATATCAAAGCACTTAACAAGAGAGAGACAACCACATTAGCACAATACAAAGAGTTACCATGGTTCACCCCCACCTCGGGGCTACGTCCACAAAGTCTTCTTCTTTTATTATCTTCTGTAAACCAAGTTACAACACAAAACCTTCAAGATCCTACCCCGCCTAGGACAAGATATCTGCACAGCTCGCTAGATTCTCTTTCCCCAGGTAGATCCAAGCACTAAGTCCTTCCCTGATCCTTGCACTCAACACTTATAATACTTACAGTAGGCACGAAGCTCTTATAGTCACACAGACGTCTGATCACATAGATATACTTTATTCACTAAGCCATTTACTTTACATCACATAGCTGACACACACATCTCCTTTCTTACATTGCCTACCCTTCTATTTATACATACAAAAGGCCTAAATAAGGGCTGATATCCCTTTCCCATTATAATATTCCCAAAAATCCCAAAAATCCCTAAAAAGGGACGGAGATCCCGTGATCTCTTCTTCACCATGCACTCCTTCTCCGAATGGATGTCGGAGTACCAAAAGCTTTCAAATATGACCAAGTATTCCTCAAAACTTGGTCAAGGGCCAACACACCCCCAACACTCACCTGTGACTCATCCCGAGTCACTCAAGTTTGCCCAATTCTGCTTCAAGCACCTCGAGTTTGGCTTGAGCCGCTTCGACCTGTTTCTTTGTGATTTCCTCCTGCTCGACGAACTTCTGGATGTGTGCATTATTGACTGGTCCTTCTAGGTGCTACTATAATCAAGACCTGTTGTAGCTCTGTCCCTTGGTTCTCAATCTCTAAAAATAGTTGACATGCCTTATCCTGCAAAGGTTGAAGTTGCTGCGTCACTTCCATGACCTTGCTCTGGATCATGTGGATCTGCTGCTGTGCGACGCGTTGCTCATGGGATCACTTCATTTTCTCTATGGTTGATAGGGCCTTCAACTGCATTTGAAGTCTATTTGCATGCTGCTTCGCCTCCTGGAGATGCAACTCCAGTTTATGCAATTCTGGGTTCTCGGTCATGTTCTCATGTATCTGCGTGATTCTGGTACTTAGTTGTTTGCATTCTTCAGTGAGTTCTTTAATCCTTTCTACTGTACCCCAAGCAGTTATTTCTCACTGGTCACGCTCTTCTTGCGGGGTACTTGGGATGATTTGAATCTCTAAGTCCACGACTCTTTGTTGTAGTTGCTGAATAACTTCAACAATCTTCATCACTTGATGGTCTAAGGGTTCTTCGGCCTTTTAATGCTTTTCTTCCCATTTGGGATGAAATTTGAATGGGTATATTGGTCAACGGCTATACTGCTTCGCAACGGCGAAGTACCGGGTGTCTCTGTTCTGATATCCTAGCGAAGTTCAAATTCTGAATGTTTTCCTTCTGGCACATTCTGTAATTTTTCCAACTTCTCTTTCTTCTTCATGAGTTTCCTCGACTTCTTGCCAGTGAGCTTTGTCTCAGTCAACCTTTTTCCATTACGATTCTTTTCTTCTTTAGGCAAGGTAACTTCGTGTTGTGGGGTAGGGTTCAGGATTGGTGTTTCTTCCTTCATTGGCTCTGAGGTAGGTGCCCTACTTTCTTGTTCTTGTACTCGTTTAGCTCCGACATTCAAGTCTTGATACCTAAATAGCTTCACATTATCCTCCCATTCCTCGATTAAGTGTGCTATTCTTCTGGCCATGAAATCCTTCAACTCTTGCTTCTTTTGTTCTAAGTCTGCCTCTTCTTGCTTTCGACTCTAATATTTCACAATCCAAGTTTTTCCTAACAAAACTGGAAACAGAGCGCTGCTTTCCACGAACTTAACAATATCAAAATCTTCTTCTGTTGAGGTGCCATGGGTAGTCATGGCTATCTGCGTAATCCGTCCACATGAGGTTACCAATTTTCCTTTAAACAAGCTTACTCCTCCTAGTGAAGGAACCAGAGCAGGTCTTCCTAGGGTTTCCCAAGTGCTTTCAGTCATGATGTTTATCGGTGTTTCCTCATCCAGAGTATAGTCAATGTCAAAGTCCCCTATTCTCACTTCGACTTGTTCTTTCTTCTTGAAGATCTCTAATAAGATGATGTCTCTGTGATCATTCAGGGTGTCTATCATTTTCAGTAACATAATCTCTGATTCTTTTTGGGTTCCTCTATAATCTGAGTCTCTTGATCTCCTTTAGGTTTTACTTTCTCTATATTCATCTTTTCAAGTCTATCAATCATTCTAGAGAAATCTATTACTTCATGGTCCATAGCCTTACAACAGAGACAATTCGTTCTTCCACCAGGGCACTCCTTAGCTAGATGTCCTGGTTTTCTACAACTGTAACATAGGGTCAATCCTCTTTTTCTTTTAAATGATCCCCAACTTTTTCTATACTGCACGCCAGGATCATGGTAGCTAGCCTGCAACAAATTCTTTCGAGGATCCTGCATCCATCTGTTAGTCCAAGCATTTTTTGTATGCATAGGTATAACGTATCTATCATTATTCATATCAAACTTTCTTTCATCTAACAATGCCCTAGTTTTCAAGCTAGGACAAAATCTATCGAGCATACCTAAATCCATGCTTTAGAAACAAAAATTTCCACTTATCTTACTTCTATAAAGAACAAAGCTTCTAGATCTAAGACTTTTAACTATTCTTACCTTTATCAAAGAACAGAGCTTATAGATCTTACCTTTTTCTTGCAGATATGACCTCTTTTCTTCGCAGATCTGACTTCTTTTCTTCAGATCTGACCTCTTTTCTTCGGATCTAACCTCTTTTCTTCAGATCTGACCTCTCTTTCTTGGCACAAAGCTTCACAGGTCAAACAGAACATTGCACACTAGGGAAACAGATCTACGCACATAGCTTATTTTGCACAAAGCTTCTTCTTCTTCAGTTCCCAACAATCACAGTTTCAGGTCCCAATAACAGAGCCGTTTGTTGGCACAGGGGTAGACCCAGAGTTCAACGCTCAAGAGTGCACCAACAAAACCCTAGCTACCGACCCTTTCGACAACACCTGTGAAGCAGATGCAGTCTCACCCGAGGTAGAGGTAGGGGTGGTTGCAAGACTCAGGTGTCTGCAACCATAGATGGGAGACAGATATGTGATTATCTTTCTTACAATGCACTTAGCATCAGTTACTCCTTAACATACATTCATTAACACACTTCGCAGAAAGCATAGAGCACCGTAGTAATTACTCAGATCTGGCACTTAGCAATGATAAAAAGGTTTTACCTAATAGATTAAGCACTTAGCATCTTATATATCATATCTAGCATGCATTCATATTTCATAAGCACAAAGCATCAATAGATCTATCTAAACATAGAAAATCACTTAGAAAGAGAGAGACAAACACATCAACACAATACACAGAGTTACCGTGGTTCACCCCCACCCTGGGGCTACATCCACAAAGTCTTCTTCTTTTATTATCTTCTGTAAACCAAGTTACAACACAAATCCTTCAAGATCCTACCCCACCTAGGACAAGAGATCTGCGCAGCTCACTAGATCCTCTTTCCCTAGGTAGATCCAAGCACTAAGTCCTTCCCTAACCCTTTCACTCAACACTTACAATACTTACAGTAGGCACATAGCTCTTACAGTCACATAGATGTTTGATCACATAGATCTACTTTATGCACTAAGCCATTAACTTTACATCATATAGCTGACATGCACATCTCCTTTCTTACATTTCCTACCCTTCTATTTATACATACAAAAGGCTGAAATAAGGGCTGATATCCCTTTCCCATTACAATATTCCCAAAAAGACTCAAAAGCCCAAAAATCCCTAAAAAGGGGCAGAGATCCCGTGATATCCTCTTCGCCATGTGCTCCTTCTCTGACTGGATGTCGGAGTACCAAAAACGGTCAAATATGAACAAGTATTCCTCAAAACTTGGTCAAGGGCCAACAATCTTGTATATTATAAAAAATTTTAAGGTCTAAGGTATTCAACTCTACCTCAAGCATATGACCTCGCATCTCATCTTGCTTTCCAAAGAGTCCTTCCAAAGTGGTCCAGATCTCGTTTGGAGTCTTGCATGCAACAAAATGAAACCATAAATCAGTGTATATTAACTCAAGAAGTAGTCATGTGGCCTCATCCTCATGGTTCGCCCATCTCATCTTCTCAATCACTGATGTAGGTTTTGTTTATGTCGCCATCGTCAAATTATACAGTCATTTTCTTTTGAGTTGGAATGTCACCTTGGGCTTCCAATCAAAATAATTGTATGGTGTGAGGATTACCACCAAGTTTGACTGTATAATAGTTGTCCTATCCATCTCTCCTACTATTTCTAAGAACCCCTAAAAATTTACTCTCAATCTGCAAGTGAAAAATTAAGAAATCATGAAAGAAAGGGCATTTTAAGTGAAAATTTGTATTAGTTTCAAGAGATGATCTTCTGACTTAATTTATGATCAAATAGTGAGGAATATTGCCAAAAGGTTGAAAACCCACTTGCATAATGGTTCAATTTACTTCTCACGCGGGTTGTTTCCTCAAAAAATTAATACTTTGGGAGCAATGAATGTAGAAAGGTACGACCACAGATTCATATCATTTTCAAGAGGCTATCTTGTGGCTTACTTTCTGAGCAAACGATGAGAAATCTCGCCAAACGGTTGAAAACCCACTTGCAGAATGGGTCGATTTACTTCTCATGTGGGCCGTTTCCTAAAACTTAACATTTGGGAGAAATCACTGTAGAAAGATACAACCATGGATTCGTATCAGTTTCAGGAGGCTATCTTGTAGCTTACTTTCTGAGTAAATGGTGAGTAATCTCGCCAAATGGTTGAAAAATCACTTGCAGAATAGATCTATTTACTTCCCACGCAGACCATTTCCTCAAAAACTTAATATTTTTTGGACAAATCACTGCTAAAAGGTACAAACACAGATTTAACTAGCCAAAACTATGATTTTCCTTATTCTTTGGATTGTCTGGCTTGCTCCAAGCATCATAACTCTGATACCATGTTAGTGTTTCATGGAAACCTGCACAGGAGATCTAGCTAAAGCATGCACAAACAAAGCTTATCAAGAAAAGGAAGAGAAATACACAATGAAGAATGAAAATCAATGCATATTATGATCTTATCAATGAGTGAGTGATCTTCACTCATATAGGCAATGACATCCTATAATTAGGAAAATATGCATAATAGTGATGGTCTAAGATCAGAAAGGCTAAAGTAGAACTAGTGAGTTAAGTTCCATTGAACTAGTGTTACTCCCACTGATCTAGTGTGCTGAAAATAGAAATATCTCCAACAGTGTACACCCTTGTACTCCTCCTAGCAACCTTGTCCAAAAATGATTTATCAACTATAAATGAGATGAATCTTGATGGAGGGTGTATTCACTTATACACTTCTTAGGCTGTCAACCAATAACACTATGAAACAAGCAAGAAGAACTAACAAATTACATCTTTTTCTTACCAATTTCAAGAGAGATGCAATATGAAACCCTATTTCACCAAGAAAATTCCACCACAAAGCAAGAGAGTAAGCCTCCAAGAGATGCGCACCACCTTAGCTCCACAATACACCAAGAGAAATCACCTAAAGACAATCGCAAGAGAGAGATATATCCAAGTTTCCCAAAGAGGGTGCAAATTTCAACCAAGTGTCCTTCTCCAAATGGGAGTGCTATGATAAAAATGAAATGATTCTTATTTATACACATCTTCTAAAAAGTGTTTGTCCACTTAAAATTAGGGTAAACCAAAAAGTAAGGAGTCAACCATTCTTACTTTTCCCCTTTTACAACATAATTTTAAAATTGCACATAAGAAAATCCTAAAATATGATGTCATCTCTCTAATCAGTGACATTTTGGCACTTTGGTCAAGTCGTTGGGGCTGAAGGAGATAGTGCTAGGCCTTCCAAGGCCACGTGTTTTTAATCCAGGGACTCCTCCTCACTGCAAGGTATTTTTTATCAAAAGTACCAAGTGTCCATAATCACCACCAAAGCCCTATCCCTAGGGTGATGTCAATACCTCCAAATGTGACATTTTGGCCTCGAAAGGAAAAATGTTGGGTGTGTAGCAGCTAGGTGAGATCCTTCATGGTGTCTTTAAATCCTCCAAAGGATTTCATCATCATCTGATGTGCAGGCCATGGTATCCACCCTATGGGATTCATGCTCCAAGGAAGCCCAAGCTAGGCTTGTTCCTCCAAAATTGTCCACCAAGCAAGGTATTGCAAAGACAATGAATTCTCCCTCCAAGGATATCAAGTCAAATGTGTCATGATAATTAAATCAAATAAATAAAAGAGTCACCCAAGCATGTGCATCAAAAACCACCTCATCAAATTTAAACAAGTGCTCAAAGACCCTTTGAAACTTTCCAAGTTTAGGTACGGGAGGGTTGACAAAGCGACCTATTGGGTGAATCATTCCCTAAGTCAAGGAGTTTTTCCTAGGTGGACCCCCCTCTAATCCACATGGATAACATGGGGTGGATGGGGGAAAGACTTTTGGGCATGGGTTTCATGACATACAAGGGATCGTAGTGTCTCATTTATGGGTGCCTTTGTAGAGGGTGTGTTGCACCTTCGTTTTCAATGCATCCTTTTTCCATGCCCATTTAATGCCATTAATTAATTAAGGTCCAAAAAAACTGGGTATTCTCTATGGGGTAACATATAGTTTTGGGGGTACTAGTACCATAGTGTCACTTGAATGGAGAGGTACACAGAGTTCCATGGGGGTAAATTCTAGCTTGTAACACACTTGTGTAGATCCCTCAACAAGTGGGACATTTATACATGTGTTTGCTTTTGCGGGTATTTAAAGTTTTTAGGAGAAACATTTCATTGTTCTCAAGACCTCTTTGGGAGAGCATCTGGAAGGTTATTATTTGTTTTTTTATATTTTTCTAGCTACATTCCCTTTGGGCTGTCAACCCCTTCTTCCCATGAAATTAGGGACAATCCCTTCTTGGGTCAATACACCCGAAAATACGAAAAGATAAGGAGGTGAGGGGATGAAGTGTGGAAAGTGGTAATATGATCGAGAATGGCACAATGACTTGTCAAGGGTACCTCCTATTATCAAAACCATCCCTAAGGGTGACCACTTACTAGGGCACAATGTCAACCACCAAGGTGAAACAGGGCAAAGAACATAACTTCCAAGAAGACGTTACATAATCAAAAACAACTTTAAATGCAACATACTTAAATGCCTCAGATATTGAAATGACACTCACCATACTACTTGGCTTGTACCTCATGGAGAAAGATCCAATGTCTTTCAAAAGCAAGTTGATGTGGTGGTTACCACCATGATGAATCTGATATCTATGGTGGTGAGGTGGGCCTCTGTCTATGTGAGTGGAAACTTCCATCCATATGTCTCTCGGTACTCCATGTCTTGAACTTGAGGGCCTTGAGACATCATCTGCTTAGTTATCCCTAGAAAATAGGGATAACAAGAATTATGAATTTACAGTAGTGCCATTTGGAATTGTTGGATTACTGAGATGGGGGGTGAATCAGTAATAGCGTAATTATAATCCTTTTTATTCAAATGTTATATCAGTGTAGAATTATTATCCAATAATGAGCAATAATAGATAAACAATCACACACATACACAATACACCAGTGTTTTACGTGGAAACCCAAATCGAGAGAAAACCACATAATGTTTTTTCTTATATGTCTTGAAGAATTACATTCATTGGAAGCACCAACTTCCTTTGTTTTCTAGCTACAACTAGAAGGAGGCTCCAACCCCCTAGTTTCGCAGA
>JASDQU010381388.1:0-11178 GCA_032191745.1 Picea mariana | reverse complement strand
TGTAGAATATGATGCTTTACTGCAAGGTCTCAGAAAATCTTTGGATATGAACATTCAAAATTTGACCGTCTTTGGTGACTCTGAAATAGTGGTTAGATAGGTAAGAGATTCTATCCACTGTCTATCTCCGCATCTCAAAAGCTACCATTCTGAGGTATGGAATTTAATGAGTAAATTTTATCCTTTCAATATAAATTCTATTCCTAGATTGAATAACTCAGAAGCAGATTTATTAGCTAATGTAGCTTCTAAACTTCTTCCTGCAGAAGGCATGTCTCCAGATGCATTCTCCGTCGAATTGTTGTTCCGGCCATCCGTTCCCGACAACATCATGAACTGGAGAGTATTTGACAACGATCAACAGATTATTAACTTTCTGCGCATGGAATAAACTTTCCAAGGTGCGGTGATAGACGAACACACACACAACGACAATTTTCGCAATTTCACGGTAATACCAGATCCGAGAACTCCTGAATCTTCATCGGACACGGTAAACTCGATCCCTAAATCTGTAGTTAGATTAGAGAAGTTTTATGATCTTCAAGATAAATTTAAAAAGTCGGTCAACTGTAAAACCAATAGTTCCTCATTATCATACGAAAAAGTAAACTTAGGAACTAAGAATAATCCTCAGTGCATTAATCTAGGGTTGGGGTGTTCTCAACAAGAAAAATTTTCTTTTATTAAATTGTTCAAAGAATTTAAAGATGTCTTTTCATGGACGTATGATGACCTTAAAACTTTCGAACCTAACATCATACAACATGTTATTCCTATGAAGCCCCAAACTTACCCTTTCAACAAAAACTGAGGAAAATGCACCCTAAGCTCGAACCAACCATTCAAAAAGAATTGAATAAGCTCTTAAATGCTAAGATAATTTTTCCTATTAGGCACACTCAATGGGCTTCTAACCTTGTCCCAGTCTAGAAGAATAGTGGGGAAATTCGACTCTGCGTCGATTTTCGAAACCTTAATAGAGCATCTAATAAAGACAACTATCCTGTCCCACCCATGGAACAGATCCTTCAACAGGTATCTGGTTATGAGAGGCTATCCTTATTGGATGGTTTCTCGGGGTACAACCAAGTCTTGATGTCTCCTCCAGACCAACTTAAAACTAACTTCTGTACCCCGTGGGGCACTTATGCTTATCGAAAAATGCCCTTTGGATTGATTAATTCTGGTGCCACTTTCCAAAGAGCAATGGACATCACTTTCCGAGGCCTAATCAATCAGTCCGTCGTAGTTTACTTAGATGATGTGACTGTTTTTTCTAAAAACAAAAACGATCATCTAGCTCACTTACGAGCCGTTCTACAGCGATGTCATAAATACGGCATCTCCTTGAATCCTAAAAAATCCATCTTTGCAGTAGAATAGGGTAAACACTTTGGATTTATTGTGTCAAGCGAAGGGATGATTATCGACCCCGAAAAGACTCAAGTCATCGCAAAACTTCCCCATCCTACATCCAAAAAATCTATGGAGTCTTTCTTAGGCCAAATTAACTTTGTGAGAATATTTGTCCCCAGCTTCTCCGAAATGGTCAGACCCTTGCAAAACCTAATTAAGAAAGACACCCAATATCACTGGGGAACCTTAGAAAATCAATCTTTTAATGCAATAAAGAAGGCCATAATAGACGCTCCGTCTCTCATGAGCCCCGATTTTTCTCAAGACTTTACACTCTACACTTTTTCTTCTGACCGTTCCTATGCCGCCGTCTTAACTCAAAAGAATGCCGAGAACAATGAAGTACCCATTGACTTTATGAGATTTTCTTTCAAAGGCACTGAACTTAATTACCCAGCGATAGATCGGCAAGCCCACGCTGTTTTCAAAGCATTCAAGCACTTCCGGTCCTATCTTTTGAAGTCAAGGACGAAATTCATTGTCCCCTACCCAGCCGTCAGAAACCTGTTAGTGCAGAAGGAACTAGGTGAAAAGAGAGCTAACTGCGTCACCTCCTTGCAAGAGTATGACTTAGAAATCACCCCAGCTCAGATAGTGAGAGGCCAAGGGTTATGCAATTTAGTTGTTGATTCAGCAGCAGGACATCAAGAAGAAAGCGATACGTCAAACCTAGGACAACACGATCAAAATCTAATCTGTTGCGCACAAAACCCTATCAGTCCTTGGTATGATGATATAAGATTTTGTCTTGAACATGGATCATCCCCCCGTCACCTGGATCCCACTAAAAGAAGAGGGTTGAGATTAAATTTTTCCTCCTTTCATCTGGTTAATGGTATCCTGTTTCGTCAAAGTTTTGACCGCGTGCTGATGCGTTGTCTTGAAAAAGACGAAGCAGAAAAAGTCTTATTAGAGTTGCATGCAGGAGAAACTGGTGGCCATTTTGGTGGTGACACCACTGCTCATAAGGTTTTAATATCTAGTTATTATTGGCCCACGCATTTTAGAGATGCCCATGCCTTGTGTCATAAATGTACCATTTGTCAGAAAGCATTAGGGCGGTTACAAAAACCAGCCTTTCCTTTGAAGCCCGTTTCAATAGACTCTCCTTTTCAGCAGTGGGGCCTTGATATCATAGGTCTGATCAGCCCCCCGTCCTCACAATAGCACAATTTTATTGTGACAGCCATAGATTACTTTACCTTATGGTCTGAAGTTGCTGCATTAAGAACTGTCAACACCAGTCGGGTAATTGCCTTTCTAAATTTGAATATTATCACTCATTTTGCTATCCCTGAATGTTTGGTATTCGACAATGCTTCTTACTTTTCCTCTCTTGAGATGAGCGAGTTCTCTTTGGAAAAAGGAATCAAACTAAAGTATTATGCTATCTATTACCCTCAGGGCAACGGATTGGCAGAGTCAACAAACAAGAACTTGATTAAAATCATCAAGAGAACGGTGGTTGAAAATCACAAAAATTGGCACAATGCGTTGTTAAACGCATTGTGGGCTGATAGGGTAACACCAAAAGCTGTTGTAGGTAACTCCCCCTTTTTTCTCTTTTATGGCAGAGAGGCAATTCTTCCACCTCACATTCTTCTTCCTTCGCTACAGTTATCACAGAAAATCCGAGAAGAAGATTGTCCCCCTTTGGAAAACTGAATTAATGCTTTGATGAAGCTGGAAGAGGTAAGAGCCCAAGCCAAGCATAAGTTAGATCAACATCAACTATTGGTTAAAAGATGGTTCGATTCTAATTCTGCTTCTGATAGGAATTTTGAAGTAGGTGATCTCGTCCTGAAATGGGACAAACCACATGAGGGAAAGGGAGAGCACACGAAATTTCAAAATTTGTGGCTTGGACCGTTTTTAATTGCTGAAAAGTTGGGTCCCAGTTCTTTTTAATTGCAAAATATGGAAGGACAGCCTGACACCTATCCGGTGAATGGCCAAGCCTTGAAAAGATACTTTGCTTGACAACAACCCTTGTATATTATGTACATATTTTGCTTTTGTTTGCATTTTTTTCATTTGCTTTTTGTTTTTTATTTCCCCTTTTAGTTTATCACCTTGTGTTTTTTGAAATACACATACCTGTGTACTGAGCTATTCAGACAAAGAAAACAGAAAATTCCTTCGCTGAAATAACTGCTAAGAAAAGTGTATAAACATCAATGGTATATTTCTGAAAGTTATATCTATGTTGGCAAAAACTCTGTTGTTTGAAAGAAGTTGACTGATTTCAATCTCTAAGTAAAGCTTGTCGTGATCATCTATTATCTTTTTATGTTGTCCCTATTCCTTAAGGGAATGACTGAAGAGATGTCTCCCTGCGTTAGGAAGTTGTTCTTGTAAATAAAACATCTTTGGATCTTAATAAAGGACAGTCCTAAAAAATTCTGATGAGGTCTGAAAAAATGTGTTAAAATATCATGATTTTCAGCGTCACCCTGCTCAACTATATATATTTGAAGAAGAAAAAAAACAAAATAAATTATTAATAGATCTGTGGGAAGTGCTTGTAAACCCCCGGGGATGTTGAACAGGTCTGCTGGCAGCAGGTAAATGCATGCATGACGCCAAGACAACTTCGTCGGGGTACTGAATAAGCCCGCTGGCAGCGAAGCAATGTCGGGTTTATGAAAATTTTCAAATAAGAAACCTTTTGACCTTAAAATGTCCTTTATTCTGATCCAGAACTTCTTGGCAGGATACGGATGTCAGAGTGGGTTAAATGGAAACTCTGTCGAGGCTATGGACACCTGCTGGCAAAAGTGGCTCTATCAATAGTATTGGAGATTTTATCTTTAATATCGTGACTCGTTGGTCTTAAGACTATTATCTGTTTTCATCTTTTAAAGCACTGCTGGAATAGTTGGTTAATGATGATGTTTATACAATGTTCTGGTTGTTATTTTTGAGTCAGAATTATCTGAATTTGTTCTTTTGGCAGAGATAACTGCTTCTACCAGTGTGTCGCCATTGTTGGCAACCAATTAACATTTTTTCCACTGTCTTATAAGCTGCCTACACCAATGTTTTGCAAACCTTAATTTTTCATCGCAATTCTCAAATAAACGACACTTTTATTTTTGCGCCATTTGCACACTTACCTTCGTTTTTGTTTTCACGACTGTAAGCGTGAAAAATCAGTCTCTCAAAGTCGCATTAAAATCTTTATTGAATTGTCATTATCATTCTTGTCGATATTCCCATTGCGTTTACATTTTACTTATCATTATGAAGTTGGCAAAATCTTTTGATTTGTACTCATTTCACATTCTTTGATTGATTGTGTAATTTTGTTTCATTGAGTTTGTGATACATCGGCGATTGGATTTACATGTTCTTTGATTGATCTACTTGGCATATTGGTTTCATAAAAATACATTGATGTTATGGTTTAAACTCTTGGCACATTGGTTAAACTCTTGGTATGAATCGTTCTATACACCGCATGCCGCATAGTCAAACCCTTGGTATTGGCTTCGATTTGTGTGCATGGTTTTAAAACTATGGCATAACTTTTGATTGCACGAATGGTTTATCCACTTACCAAAGGTTTCGATTGATTCATTGGAGTGGCATAGTTGTAACACATATGCGTTGTGATTTGAATGGTTGAAAGCATCGACGGTTGTAGCATTGGTAATGACTATTCTGCATGGCAGAAATAGCTCCACCACCTTCGCATGATGTCATTAATGCTTAGCTCTATCCCCGTTTCACCTCTGCTAGCATTGGGTAAACCTGCGAATACTCTGCTCTGGCGTATGCTATGATTCAAAACCTGGCTCGTTCATATCGCCCACCCTGTGCTCTTCTCCATGGCATCGGTGGTGCAAATTGAGCCAAACGGTAGTCAAGCCCATCTACTGTTCGATAATGCCCGGAAAGATTTGCAAGATAATGGTTGGCTCACGTTTGTACAGAGGTTTGAGGGTTTTAATCTGTTTGTTGCACAACAGTTCACCCTGACTTTTGATGGCTGTAGAGCCAAAGTAGGTGACATTCAACTTGAAATTAGTGAAGAGTTTATTAGCTCTGCCACAGGGTTAGCAGCCACGGGCCAGCGATGGTTTAAAAAATCTAAAAATGAGGAGGTTCCATGGCTGTTATTGTTTGTCTCGCGCAAGGTCACATCCTGTGACAGAGGTATGCCCATTTCCACGCTTAAACAAAAGTGGCATGATCTTTTGATGGTGGTTAAACAATTCGTGACCTGTGAGGGTCGGTATGGACTAGTTTTTCTTTATCACCTTCGACTGTTAATGAATTTTATGGGTTATCCATTGAACATGCCATTCTATTTCCAGCGTAGTCTTTATAAAATGTCAAAAAGGTTTAAACGAGAAAAGGTCGATAGTAACTTGTTCCACCACAGCCTAATCAGACTCATCATTGTTCACCACTTAAATCTTCATGGTGATAGTTGGCAATCTTTTATCTCTCGAAATGGTTTCACTGATACAGAGCCTGTCCAAATTGACAAGCCTGTGGTTAGTGAAACTAAGGTCGAGCAACCCATGCCTTTCCATGTCCTTCTACCCTGTCCTAAACCCTCGGCCAACCCTGATATTGACCTACCCAATGTTATAGCAAACAAGGTCAAGGCTATAAAAAAGCCTGTGAGTAAAAAGGTTAAAGGTAACCCTACTGTCGACGATGAAGGTAAAAAGAATGATTGACTTATATCGAGACTAGCCCGGAATAAACCTAAACCTAGCACTGAGCAGAAGCCCATAGTCCTCAGCGAAGATTCAGACTCTAACATAGAACACTTCCTAGCTAGTGAGTACCCTTACTCCCAAGGTCTGTGCTCCGAGCCACCCTATGACTTCGCTTCTAATTTTCCCCCATGCTTAAAGAAAAATCCTAGTTACCCAGGGATCAAGCTTCCTAGTGAAACCCTCAGTGATTTAACCAAACCCTCAACAGCAATTTCGAAGCCTGGGCAGTCGTCATGCGACCAATGTAATGTGTGGTTGGAGTGCTACTATAGCGACGTTCCCTTATTACAGTCGAAAATCAAATCATTGAAAAACCATGTTGCAGTGTTGACAAGCCAAAGGGACAAGCTTCAAGCAAATGTTAAAAAGCAGAAAACCACTAGTTCCATCGTATTTAGGAATGTCGAATCAGCTACAGCCTTCGTCAATTCCAAACTGTTATGATCAAGTTGTCTGCTCATCATCCAGGTATGAATTTCGATATCAATTTCATTTTGTGAATTGCTAGGATTAATATAATGATTTGAGTTTGGTTTTCAATTAGCTCTGGCCATTATTCAGATTGACTCTATCATAGTTTGATTATCAAAAAAACGGCTATGTTATGAATCTTGTACAATGTTTTCATTTTGCTAAAATTAAATTAAGTTATGATTTGGTTACACGATTTGGTCATGCCCAGTTTAGCAATTGATTGGTTTTCGCTGAGTGTGATTCGTTTTGAACAATTCTGTTGGTTTGAGTTAACAAAATCAATGGTGTTTGTTTTCGATTGGATTTTGTTTGTATCAAATCTGAAAAGGAGGTTTTTATGCTAAAATTAGAGCACGACTATGTTTTGATTTGGTATGATTTCATTATGGTTGGATTATATCGGCTTTGATTTTATGGTGTGATTTTGGAACGATTTCGTGAATTTGATTGTTATGATCTTTTAATATGTTATGTGATGTAATCTTCTAAATCAGGAATACAACTCTGTTCGACTCCAATTTGGAAAGAACGACTATGTTTTGTATGGAAACGGTATTCTCATTTTATCCTGTGCAAAAGATATCTTCGCTGAAATCATGGAACTGTTTTGATTCACAACGACTATGTCAAACTCAAACTATTCGATTCGCCCCTGTTTTGATTGGATTATGAGTTGGATTCATTTCGAAAATAGACTTGATGCTGCTCTGTTGATTTTAATTTTCAAAACAAGTTTATTAAACTCATATAGACATATGTTATCTCTGTTGAATTCGTATGACTAAATTCGGTTAATAGTTCATTTTGAAATAAATTATAGTAATAATTTCGTTGAAAGTTAATCGATTTCGTCCACCCCCAATTGGAAATAATAAATGATTGGGCGAATCCCACAGACCCTGTTATCAACCGATTGAATCCATTATGATTTTGTTTGTGATAATTTACATACCAATTTTGATTTGATTCGCTAATAACGTGGATCGTTTGTTGTGTTTAATATATTGTGATCAATTTGAGAAAATGATCATGTTAATTTGGTTTGGATTCGAAGTGATTTTGTGGATAGATGAAGCAACTATTTGTGATTTCAATTGGTTATGAATCGATTTCATTACTGTCGGTTATCCATGATGATTCTGTTTACCCAATTTTGTGACAACAAACGAAGCAGAGTATATGCATCTCTGTAGTCGTTTGATTGATCCTAGTCTTGTTTTGATCTCAAATTAGTATAACAATTTCAATTTGAATGATTCGTTTGTCTTTCAAATAGCAATTAGATACTTGTTAATAGTTTGAGTTTAATTCTTTAAATATTTGAATTGATTTTAATGTTGATTCTGTGTCTGATTTAGACCATCTACATAATCGCAAGATTTTGTAGCTAGTCTTTAGAATTAGATTTTTATTGATTTTATCAACAAAATATCCTATTAACTTGTCTTTTTTTGACTCCTTGCAGGTACATTCGAATTGCATTGGACATGCTGGACAGTCTAGGAGATATTTGTGTGATACAGTTTTTATTTTAGATTGTTAGTTTAGTCAAACTTGGGATATCATCCCAGATTTTCTGTAAACAGTTTGATAACTTCCACAGGGCTGTTTTACCCTGTAGTAGGTCTTTAAATACTTATTATTTTTTGTAATAAGGAGCATCTTCACTTGTGGGAGAACCAGACTATGGATTTCTAATACAAACTGAGACAAGAGTTGATGTCTTTCTACAACTTTCGCTCTCAATATATCAAGCTTTTGTTTCAAGTTTATGCATATCAGTTTGCAGTTGATTATAGACTACTTTAGCTATTATAATCTATTGCAGGATGATATGATTTGATTTAATATGTTATCCATATCTGATCTCTTTCATTATCTTTAAAAGTACAGCAATTACTTTGTTTCAGTTAATGAATGAAAGATTTCTCTTCTTCATTAATTGAATCATTTTGTATAGATCTTTGCATACAGATTTATCTAACTGTGAAGATTTATAAATCATAAGATTGTTGTAGTTTTTATGTCTTGTTTGTCCTGTAATCATATGTGAAGAGAACTGCAGCTTTTTGTTTATAAGAAGCTCTTGGATAATTCGGTGCGGTTTTTCTCCCTCCAATCAGCTAAGACAATCATTACATACAGGACAAACCTGGAGCGTTTCTTCAGGTTAGTTTGTTATTTAATAGTTTATTTGTTAGTATAGTTTAAGTAGTTTAGTTAGATATATGTGTAGTTTAGATTTGTAGTTAGAGTTAGTATTTTAGTTGCTTAGTTTAGTTAGTTTTCAGTTTATTTCTTTTTCATAAAATTATAAAAATCAAAAAACGATAGCTCTCGCTGTCTTAGGACAGAATATTAATGAGTTTTTCAGGTTTCTATACAAATCTGTAAATTGTAAATATTGTACATTTGTGAATAAGATTTATTTTTATTAGTAGTTAGATATTTAATTTCTCAGAGTTAGCATAGTATTAGATAGTAGATTGTATATATAGAATAGTTAGATTTGTTTAGTTTGTTTTAATAGTTTTTTTTAGTTAGATTAGTTTATTAGTTTGTTTTAATAGTTTGTTTTAGTTAGATTAGTTATTTTAGAGTAGTTTTCTTTTTGTTTTCTTAGGAATTAGATCGGCTAACGGAGCCGCTAAACCCGTCAGGGTGGTTCATCCCAAACGGCTTGGGTTATTTAGACAACCCCGGACCAGATCCACTCTTCCAGTTGACAGACAGTCAATTTCGCCCATCAACATAATGTCATACATCAGGACAAGTTTAAATTTATTATTTATTTTCTGTCAGATTATCATCCTCGCTAGGTAGAATGCCCCACTGCCAGCAAGCCTGTTTAGTACTCTAGTAGGTTTACCTAATTATACCACAGGTCAGTACCCACTGCCAGCAAAACTATTCAGTATCCCGACGGGTTAGCCTCTTACACCCTCAGAGACTGGCCATCCATTTTTTAATATTTTAGTATAAGATTTATTTATGTAAGAAGATGGGGGGACAACTCTAAAAACAACTTTTATTTCTCTTGTTAATTGGGATGGTATTTATGTTAGTGGATGACTTTATGTTATATTCCTTAGTGATTGTAATGATGTAAGGGGTACTTAAGCAGATTTGGCCTATCTAAAGATATGATATAATCAAGCTATTTAGTGTGTAGTGGATGGTACCATTGAGAAAGAACAGAAAGGTATCTCTAGGCTCAACTCACTTTCTTCTTTTGTTATTACGATGTCTCCATGACTAACCACTAATCAGACCTCCTTGTTACTCTTTAATAAAGATACTTTATTCACTTACTCACATTTCTTGGGAAAAATACACAAGATACCTCTAAGATTGATGGTTATGGTGTTACTTCCTTATATAGCGGTGAAGATTTTCAAGAGCAACTGCTTTTTAGAATGTCTTAAGAAAATGATTTTTTTTGCAAAAATATGGATAATTACAACAATTCATTATTCATTTGATGCTTAGCAGACAACAAGGTTCAAGCATAGCAATGTTTCAAAGAAGAATCCTTCTTTTATATTTCCTTGAAACTGTCTACTCCTAGTGAAGTAAATACCTACAAAAGTCTCAAGAAAAAAAAAAAAAACTAAAATAACAAAGACTAATGAGATCAATGAGATCAATTCACTGGAACATGTATCTCATGGTTATTTTATTAAAATAAAATGTAAAATGAGGTTGCATTTGACTTTAAGCTAAACTGACAACATGTAGCTTTTATTTACTATCCTACCCTACCTAAAAAGAAAGGGAAAATCTTTATTCAAGTGTAAGAAGTCTTCCAATGTAACCATGTGTAGAGCAAGATAAGAAACATACTCATATCCATATATGAAAAAGTAACCGCAATGATTACCTGGATATGAAGAACCAACCAACCTACTTGTTTGGGCATCATAAGGTGTTGAAGAAGAGAATAGTATTGTGGCTTGATGACCTCTTGAAACCAAATTTCAATGTAATCTTGATGTTCATCAACAATAATTTCTATGCTCTCCTTCATCATGCTATGCAGATCCTCTTCTTCTAGATGATTGATTTCTGAAGTACATAAAGGATCTAATCAGATGAATGTTGAGAACTCCTCAATCTCAGGTCTTAATGATTTCTCTCCACTGAGTGTAGTCCATAATTTTTCAGTTTCCTTTGCATTTTGGAAAGGAAAATCATTTTGTAGTTCATAGGACTTGATTCTTCTAATATTTCTGGAGAGGTATTCAAGTTTTTGGCTATTGTCAAGATGTGTTCTTCTTGATAAGAAGAGATCCCAACTATTGCTAGGATTTGAGAAAGTTCCCTAAGGCTAAAAGTAGCTTCTGAGTTCATCTTTCCATTTGATAAAAATTGGTTCACACAAAGTGATGTCCACAAGGTTAGTATTTCTTGATGGTGGTAAGAAAACAAAGGTTGTATTGTTTGGTTCTACGGAAGGCTTGAGTGGTCTTGATTCCTGTCCCACTATTATTGGTGATTCAATTTTCTATTTTCTAGTGCTCCATGTCTTAGTCTCTTCATAGACAATTTTATC
>JASDQU010381386.1:0-11229 GCA_032191745.1 Picea mariana | reverse complement strand
TGGACAGATTCTTTCATGTTCGACAAGTGGATTGAGATTTTTGACGGACACCAATTTCTCACTGTGGTTAACATGGGAAATGGTCCAGATTTCTGATGTATCATAGACAGTGACTTCCCATTGTGGTTAACATGGGGAGTGGTCTAGGGCAATCTCTCTTCTTGAGGGTTACTCAAGAAGACTGGCCTACCTCGTCGGACAGTGATTTCTCATTTTGGTTAACATGAGGAATGGTCTGTTTTGGAGGTTGATGTAGGGCAATCTTTTCCTCTTGTGGTTAACAGAGGAAATGGTTCAGACAATCATTCCTTAGGGTTTATACATTCTCTCCAGGGTGCACTTTGATTAGTGTAAGAGGAATGGTCTAGGGTGGGGAATGTTCCAGGCTCAACAATCAGGGACAGGCATTCCTTAGGGTTTATACATTCTCTCCAGGGTGCACTTTTATTAGTGTAGGAAGAATGGCCCAAGGTGTGGAATGGTCTAGGTTCAGAGGACACGATAGTTATTCTTCCTTGTTTGAGAAGAATAGTCTAGATATCTCATTGTTCTACTCTGAGGGCAGATATTCTTTCACATCTCACAGACGTGAGTGAAAGATTGGCCCAGATGATTCAGTTTATTTTAACAATATTTTTATGTGCAGGTTGGCATCAGATGATTGTTATGGAGACTGCCTGTCTCCAGACAGTAGATATATACTACTGTGGTGGATTTGTTCCACTTTTTGTGACTATGTGTCATGGTTTGAGTAGTTGTGTACTACCATGGATAAACACAGGTGTGTTCTATCAATTGATATTGTACCAGTTCTCATAGGAGATTATCCAATTGGATAATAATGACGGTGCTCGTGATACTACCAGTTGAATCGTATGTTTGTTCTCAAGACCATGCCTCCCTAGCTAGGAGGGAGTGTTGATATTATGGTAGCTTCGGGAGGTATGAACCTCTATTGTGACCTATGACAAGATTAGAATATTCTGGAAGGAAGCAAATAAGTAAAGGAAACCCTAGATGAGATGTCAGCTGCAGAAATATAATTAATATGAATTAATTAGTACCTAGAAGGAGAAGTCGACCCAGGCAAGTCTGTCAGATTACTATAAATACAGGGCGCCAGTTCTCATTATTCACATTCTCATAATTGCAGAGAGCTAGTTGTGCGCACTGCAGTTGGTAGTTTTGTGCGTAGGTTTTTGGGGAAGGTGTTGCGCCAGTTTCTGGGTGGGACTATCTGATCAACTTTGGTTTCTATTCTTGCTTGTTGCATTAGCCTTGCTTGGCTATTGATTGATACCAGTATTCTTCTCTGTCAAGGTCAAGGTGCTTAGAGGGTGGCTTCGGCCTATGGTTGGGTGACAAGGGTGTTTTCAATGGTAAAATGAGCACAATCCTTCATATTCTAACAGTGGATAGCAGCCATGTTAGAATATGATCTTGAGATCAAGCCTACAAAGCTAGTCAAAGGTCAGGGCCTCGCGAAGTTGATGGTGCAGTCAGACTGCGACGCAGTAGGGATGAACTTCATTGTCGATCTGTCGAAATGCCCTCAAGAAGAAAAAGTTGTGTTGGCGCCTTAGCGTTTCATTGATTCACCATGGTATGAAGACATCATATATGTATTGGAGAATCTCCAGGCCCCTCCAGGCGTGAGTAAGACTAAGGCAAGATTCCTCAAGCTAAAAGCAGTTAAGTTTTGCATCTTGGACAATTCACTGTATTGGAAAGATCCCGGAGGAATACTGTTAAGTTGTTTGTTGGAGGACGATGTGAAACGAGCCATGTAGGAGTTTCACATAGGCGACTGTGGAGGGCACCACTATTGGAAGACCACCGCGCACAAGATCCTGAGAGCGGGTTATTATTGGCCGACGATTTTCACTGACGTATATAAAGAGGTCTCTAGCTGCCACGAATGCCAAATTTTTGATGGGAGGAGAAAGCTACAATCTGTGTCGTTAAAGCCAATCTCAATCAAAGCGCCTTTCATGTAGTGGGGCCTAGATTTCATAGGAGAGATAAACCTGCCATCCTCTGTGCAGCATAAATGGATTCTCACGGCCACCGATTATTTTATGAAGTGGATTGATGTGGTCCCCACAAAGAAGGCTACTGATGCGATCATCATACAGTTCCTGGACACAAACATGTTGTCAAGGTTTGGGTGTCCTATTAAGATCATAACAGATAATGCGGCCGCATTCAAGTCTCAAAAGATGGATAATTTTTGTAAGGATTATAACATAACCCTGGGGCATTCCACAGCATATTATTCACAAGGAAACGAGTTAGTGGAATCCTCAAATAAGAGCCTGACCAGGATCATCAAAAGACTCTTGCAAGACAACAAGAGAACCTGGCATAAGAAGCTTATCTACGCGCTATGCACAGATCAGATTACCACCAAAAAATCCATATCAACGTCACTATTCCAGAGCATTTATGGCGTAGACGCAATCTTCCCTACTGCGTTGGGACCGCCCGTCAAGAAGTTGTTGCAAGAGTAGGAGGTCGAGCCAGATGATGCACAGAGGAGGATAAATCAGCTAATTCACACATAGCATGCAAGGGAGTAGGTGTATAATCGATCTCAGCTCCATCAAGAGAAGATAAAGAAAGATTTCGACAAACATTCCAAGCAAGAAGATTTTCAGGTAGGAGATTTGGTGTTGAGATGGGATGCAAGAAATGAAGGTAAGGGAAAGCACAGAAAGTTCAATCACCTTTGGATGAGGTCGTACAAAATCGGTGCGTACTGCGGAGACAATGCTTATTTCCTACAAGGACTGGATGGAGAGTGTCTTGGTTGGGGGCCTATAAACGACAGGTTCCTCAAACATTACCTGATGAAATAAAGTCTGTTTAAGTCATTTGTCATTGTAAATAGTAATTTTTTTTTTGCGTCGAGTCAGTAGATCAGCAAAAAATTGAAGCTCAAAGTGAAGGCCCTAATTTTATGTTGAAGTCTTAGAAGCTGTGTCAATGAGTCTAGTTAATTTTATGTCTGTCATTTATGGTGCTTAATGTCTAGAGGTTGAATAAATCCCAACGGTCAGGCACCTGGTCTATTGTTCTTTGCTACCTCACAGAGAGGATAGCATCCCCATTGGAGCTAGTTGTTAGCACTGCCATTTTTCTTTCCATTTAGAGTTGGTTTTGATTCACGTTATGACCCATGCACCCAAACATGTGAATTCAAGTACGTATCACTGTGAGTTTGTGTTGAAATAATGTAACTGCAAAGAGTATTCTTATTATTATTGATATTTTATTCATTGGATCAATCCCCATTGTGGATTGATCATGTCGGATATTGTAATAGGACCAAATCCCATTTTGCGGATTGGTCAAAAGACAATTGTAATAGGCAGAATAAGAAGTCAGCCCCAACAGTTAATTAAGAGACCCGGAAATATAATAAAGGTGGGTTTACCCACCCAGATTGAGAAGTTGGCCCTGTCAGTGAAGAGACACTTCACACGTGCCATAACTTGTATAAATAAAGGAGGCTAGCACCTCATTTGAACATAACTCACTTGCTCAGTTTGAGAGACAAGTTCTGATCTGTTATCGGCAAAGGAGAGAGAGAGTGGCGCATATATTGGGAGTGGACTTTCTGATTCAGCATAGATATCTCTTGGCATTGTATTGGCTATCTATATTAAGGAAGTTTTGTTGGGTTCTCTTCCCCTAGAGAGTTTCCCAGGATAAATGTTGTGTCTCTTGTGATTGTGTATTTCTCAGTGATCTTGGATTATGCTATTTTTATCTAATGAAATGCAAACATCTATAATATTGGCTTAAAAATTAACATTTTGAAGTCAGCAAGTGGTCGGTTGGCCCTTGGAAGTGGGAAAGGGTGTTAGAGTCGGGAATTGTATACGTGGTACGGGCATGTATTTTCCCAGAAGGTCGAATCTCGTTAAGAATCCAGTTTTCTACATGCCCTGGTCGAGTCAAGTGGTTAATAAAGGTCGTGTTGGCAAGTACAACAGTTATTATTAGTTCATCATGAAGGCTGAGAGAACGAAAAATCGTGGCGTTCGTATTAGACATGCTCAGCAAACCTTACCACCTGCATCCTACACGCGTGGATTTTCCATGGGCAACCTAAAATTCAGCTTGAAACATATCATCGCCATAAATTCGTTGCCTCCCATCATGATTCCCTCCCTTGGCTGATTCGTTATAAATCTCACATGCTCGGCATGCCCTCCAGGCATAGAACCAAGCCTAAGCTCTTTTCACAGTTTCCCCTTGCCAATCCAGTTGGTTCAGAACCCCTCCCCATGTGCATTCATTCAATACATTGCGCGCAGAGTATACCTTGGTCATGCCATGGAGGCTTCTCAGAGCGTAGGAAAGGGCGCGCGGAGTGGCAAAACTGCGAGGTATGAACCCCAAAGGGACTAGAATTCTCTCTCCCCCACGGCAGCCATTCCCAAAGACATGGAAGGAACCATTATTTCACCTGCAAAAAGGACCAGATCAAATCGCAGAATAGTCGAAGCAGAGAAATTCATATAGGAAAGGGAGACGGCAAGAGCCCCCTCCTCCCAACAACAACTGCCTTGGAGGAGGGGTAGGTCGAGAAAGAACGAGGAGATCATGAAGGTTCAAATTGCAGAAGAGTCATGCATCGGATTGGTAGCTAAAGAGCTACTCAAACGCGCCATCCGGCTAGAACCTATCAGGAAATCGAGCTGCGAAAGCGGGAACCGAGCAAGGAAAGTGGACACCATGGGAGAAAATGAGGAAGCACCATATCAGCAACTGAAACAAGCAAAGATGGCTATTGATGAGCTCTATCATGAGAACAGGGAATTAAGGCGACGGCTAGCGACAAAGACCACGGAAGCATCATCTGCACAAAGTCATGGAGGGAACGTGGCATGGCTAAAAAGGCAGTTTAAAGAGGCGCAGAACGTTATTGTCCAGCTGCGAGAGGCGAAAAGGTCGGCAGAAGAAAGGCACACGAAGCAGCCCATAGAAGGCAAAGCAGCCAAAAAGGAAATCTGTGTGGCTCTTGCCAGCGCACGGAAAGAGAAAGTTTAATGAGCTGCATTTTCTTCACGACTGTTTTGAATGATACGTGTCCTCTAAAGTATCCTACCATTTTGATAACGGTCGTGACAATCAAACTGATGTTTATTGCGCACAGTTCTCCAATGGATGGGCGCATAATGGAAGGCAAAGAAAATATTACGAACAACAAGCTTTTACAAACACCTATTCACTAGGATACTCGATCAAGAGATACAGCGACACATCTTTCCCCACATCAGATCCTGACCATCGGTCGGACCCCATGGTGAAACCTGAAGACAGTCGTTAATGGACAGGTGTGACTATTGCCTATTTTTGGATAGTACTAGGCGAAGAGCCTTTGGAGCATGTGGCGCATTTTTTTTTTTAGTTTAGGGTTAATAGTTAGAAAACAGGGCGCCCGCATTTATATATTTCATCTTTTCGATGTACGCAGGGTTGGTTGGAAAATTGAGTAAACGACTTCTATTATATGTAATCTGAGTTTTTTGACCAAAATTTAATACAAAGGTCATGTTATTTGATGAAAAGATTCTAGTTGTGATAGTCGGATGTATTTTGTCTCTTTATTTGTGTATGTGCTTCTTGTTACCTTTTATTTCATATCTCATAATGTCTATTTCGGAACGAATTTTCGAACCTTTGGATTTGTTGTACAGCACCCCTTGTTTTCGCCACTTAGACAAAACGTTTTCCTCTCAAAGCTAACTCTGAATTCATCCACAGCGGCGCTCTTGAATTACTTCTTGTGTTTTTCTCCCACCACACTTTACGGTTTACACTGAAGGTTGTTGCTCACCTAGCCTTCTCCTCTCGAATCCAGTCCCTGGGTCATTTGTTTCGTCTCTTCCTCAGATCGACCCCATAGCCCAAGTTTTACTTTTTTGCACCAATATAACCAGAAACCATTTTACCATGGGTGTTAAATCTAGCCATTGTTTTCAAAGTCATATCCTGCGCAGAGACCGCACCATTTCTGAGAGAGCCCTCTCCAGATCCAAAAGGCTAGTTTCGGGTCTCGAAGTTGGTTGAAAAAGTTACCTTCATCGTCTGTTTATCAGCCAAATAGATTTACGAAGTGATAACACACTCACTGCATAGCATATATTAGGTTTGGTGTTAACCAGATACATCAATGATCCAATCAGTGGTCTATAAAGATGTGGATCAATCTCGCTTGAATNAAAGCAACCAAAAAGGAAATATGTGTGGCTCTTGTCAGCGCACGGAAAGAGAAAGTTTAACGAGCTGCATTTTCTTCACGACTGTTTTGAATGATACGTGTCCGCTAAAGTATCCTACCATTTTGATAACGGTCACGACAATCAAACTGATGTTTATTGTGCACAGTTCTCCAATGGATGGGCGCATAATGGAAGGCAAAGAAAATATTACGAACAACAAGCTTTTACAAACACCTATTCACTAGGATACTCGATCAAGAGATACAGCGACACATCTTTCCCCACATCAGATCCTGACCGTCGGTCGGACCCCATGGCGAAACCTGAAGACAGTCGTTAATGGACAGGTGTGACTATTACCTATTTTTGGATAGTACTAGGCAAAGAGCCTCTGGAGCATGTGGCACGTTTTTTTTTAGTTTAGGGTTAATAGTTAGAAAACAGGGCGTCTGCGTTTATATATTTCATCTTTTCGATGTACGCAGGGTTGGTTGAAAAATTGAGTAAACGAATTCTATTATATGTAATCTGAGTTTTTTGACCAAAATTTAATGCAAAGGTCCTGTTATTTGATGAAAAGATTCTAGTTGTGATAGTCAGATGTATTGTGTCTATTTATTTGCGTATGTGCTTCTTGTTACCTTTTTATTTCATATCTCATAATGTCTATTTCGGAACGAATTTTCGAACCTTTGGATTTGTTGTACAGCACCCCTTGTTTGCGCCACTTAGACAAAACGTTTTCCTCTCAAAGCTAACTCTGAATTCGTCCACAGCGGCGCTCTTCAATTACTTCTTGTGTTTTTCTCCCACCACACTTTACGGTTTACACTGAAGGTTTTTGCTCGCCTAGCCTTCTCCTCTCGAATCCAGTCACTGAGTCATTTGTTTCGTCTCTTCCTCAGATCGACCCCATAGCCCAAGTTTTACTTTTTTGCACCAATATAACTAGAAACCATTTTACCATAGGTGTTAAATCTAGCCATTGTTTTCAAAGTCATATCTTGCGCAGAGACCGCACCGTTTCTGAGAGAGCCCTCTCCAGATCCAAAAGGCTAGTTTCGGATCTCAAAGTTGGTTGAAAAAGTTACCTTCATCCTCTGTTTATCAGCCAAATAGATTTACGAAGTGCTAACACACTCACTGCATAGCATATATTAGGTTTGGTGTTAACCAGATACATCAATGATCCAATCAGTGGTCTATAAAGATGTGGATCAATCTCGCTTGAATGAGAATAAGTCTTGTTCATTTTCTTTAGATCCATCATCCTTGTTATAGCCATGGGATTGCAGTATGTCATCCTAAATTTCTTCAATATCTCCACTGTGTACTTCCCCTGACTCGGGAAAATCTCATCATTCCTTTGCCACACTTCTACTCCCAATAAGTAGTGCATCATACCAAGGTCATTCATCTCGAATCTAGAAGCCAATACACGCTTGCATTCAATAATAAGGCTTTCTAAACCGGTGAGGGATAAGTCATCAACATATAGGACCAAAATCAAGCATTCATCACCAACGATGTTGTAGTATAGGTTGGGATCAACAACACTCTTGTTGAATCCCAAAATCATCAAGTATCCATCAATCTTCTCATACCATGCACGAGGTGCATGCTTTAGTCCATACAGGGCTTTCTTCAACCTGCACACATGAGACTCCTTCTCATGTATCACGAATCCATTTGGTTGCTCGATGTAAACTTCTTCCTCAATTTCTCCATTGAGAAAGGTTGTCTTCACATCCATCTGATGTAGTCTCCAACCCATGGATGCGGCCAGGGAAATAATCATACGGATGGAAGTGTATCAAAAAACAGAAGCAAATGTCTCCTCATAATCTATTCCCTCCACTTGAGAGAATCCTATAAACACAAATCTCGCTTTGTACTTTTTGACACTTCCATCAGCTACATGTTTTATCTTATAGATTCACTTAAAAGTCACTACAAACTTCCCTTTCGGTCTCAGAACAATATCCCACACATCATTCTTCATGATGGACTGATACTCTTTGGTCATGGCATCTTGTCAAACATATTGAACTGATGCTTCTCCATGACAAGAAGGATCGGTATCAATGATGTGGATCATAGTTGAAACATAGCTCGAAAATATCTCTAGGGTCTCTCTGCCATCTGCAAGATATCATAAAAAAAACTTTTGTCCACAAGCTCTTCTAGCTCTACTTTCTTCTCAAATGGTTTGAATCCCTTTGATTCAAGTGACTCTTGTTATCCCCTATCCTAGGGATAACTAACGAGATCATGTCTCAAGGCCCATGGATCCTAGACATGGAGTGTCGAGAGCCAGATGAATTGATCATGGCCCCAGAGGGCCCATCTTTTCTTCAGTACATCCCATCTATCAGCAACAGCAGTATCCATCCCACCAACCTGATCCTAAAGTAGCAATAAGTTTTTCTTCATGAGGTAATGAGTTTGAGAATCATGGTATGTGTCACTCTGATTATTGAAGCACTTGAATATGTTGCACTGAATTCTCCTTCATTTCATAATGTTTCCTTGGAAATTATGCTCTTTAACTTGCTCATACCTGGGAGGGTGACATGATGTCCTAGTAAGTTGATCTCCCTTTAGGATGGGTTTCCACTGGGTCGGACTATGAAAGGTCATTGTCCATTCCCTCCATACTTACCACTTTCCATCCTTGCTCCTCTCATTTTTCCCCTTACCTCTTTTGGGGAATTGGGTTTTCCACAATAGGAAGGATTGTACCTTGCCTCATGGGAAGAAGGGGCTAAAGGCCCAGAGAGTAAAAGTAGTTGGAAAGAGTTAAAAGCCAAAATGAAACCTTTGAGATGCGACGCCTAGGGATTCCCGAGAAAGCAATTAAAGGCTTCTCAGTAAGAAAAGGGAACTCATAAGATAAATAAACACTCAAGGTATTAGCTGGTGGATGGGAGGTCTCATCATGAACCGACCTATTAGGACCATGGGCATGTAGCAGTATGACGCTACCATCTATCTGGTCACCAAACCAGGGTATTGGCTATTGGTGGCATGGCCAAGAGAAAGAGGGTCTCATCATGAGCCAGCCTTCTCATCTCCATGAAATGTGTGTGGGCAACGTTGTCACCTCTGGTCACCAAGCCAGGACAGTGTCCCTCAGCTCTTCCCTTGAAGCACAAAATAAAAAGCAATAAGACTAAGAATAAAAGGCATTGGATGGGCTAGGAAACAATGGCATCCATGATAAGGTGCAGCTCGCCCTCTACAAAGGAACCCACAGGTAATACCTACATTTCCCTGTTATCACTGCACCCTATGCCCAAACACTTCCCATGTCACCTCACACACACTTACATGACCTAGATTGGCTCTTAGCTGGGAAACACCACAAACTTAAGGAGGATTAGCTCAATACGAAATCCTGAGACCCTCTCCAAACCTGACTTGTTAAATTGCATAATGTCTTTGAGCATTTGTCTGGGTAAATGGGGGTTTGATGCACATGTTTGGGTAATTTCATTATTAGATGTGATTAACATTGCTATGATCCCTGTGACTTATGAACCCCTGGAGGGCGAACTTCTTGTTGTTGCAGGACTTTGCTCGATGGACAGATACATATGGGGGAATGATTAGCTCGGACCTCCATGGGGTTGAAAGCTCACAAATGGATGTTGTGACCCCAACCAGGGGCGGAGAGACACCAGACGCTTGCACTAGGAAGAAAGAAGGAAGTTGCCCCCGAGACACTCTGGCAGGCCTAGACCCAAGGAGGTCTTGCCTTTCCACCAGGACATTGACCCTTGAGAGCCCATGACGTCATCATTTTGACACTAGACGTCATCCAGTTAGGGTTTGCATTTATGAGGGCAGTTGTGTGCTAATTGGCCTGTGTGGCAGCATTCAAGGCCTTTGGAAGCCAATCGTTCTGCATTTGAGGCCTAGTTTTCCACCCTAGAGGCATTACGTCACCCTAGAAGGGCATTATGTCACCCTTGGAGATGAAATTAGGGTTTAATTAACTTCACTTATGTAAAAATTGGATTTTTTATGTAATTTGGCCATGTCAACCTTTTTATGACCTAATTTCAATTAAAGGTCATTGAAACTATATAAATAGAGAGAAAAGACTAATTTTTTCATCATCACTCATCACACAAGTAGTGTGCTCTGAAATTTGCACCCTTTTTGTGAGTTATTGGCTGAAATTGGGAGGTGCACTTGTCTTGGAGGTTAAAATTTGCAACTTTGATCATTTCTTGGTGAATTTACTTGGCAATCTAGGGTTTCATTGCTTGATTATTCTTGGTGAAGTAAGTAAATATGCAATTCTTCATTTTATTGTGAATGTTATGGTATATTTGTTTATTCATGTTAAAGATTATGAAATTTCCTGTTTGACAAACCCTAGGAGTAAAGGACTTAAGTTACTTCTTCTTTGCTTTTCATTTGCTAGACTTTTACAAATAAGATTTTGACCTAGGTAAACTTCTAGAGCCCTAAATACTAGCACTTTAGAAGTCATTACTTAATCAATTGTTGTTGGATTACTGAGAGGGGGGTGAATCAGTAATAGCGTAATTATAATCATTTTTCTTCAAATGTTATATCAATGTAGAATTATTATCCAATAATGAGCAATAAGAAATAAACAATCACACACATACACAGTACACCAGTGTTTTACGTGGAAACCCAAATTGGGAGAAAACCACAGAATGTTTTTTCTTATATGTTTTGAATAATTACATTCATTGGAAGCACCAACTTCCTTTGTTTTCCAGCTACAACTGGAAGAAGGCTCCAACCCCTTGGTTTCTCAGGCTACAACCTGAGGGAAACTCCAACTCCCCAATTCTCTGGCTACAACCAGAAGGAGACTACAACCCCCTATGTTCTTGTTAATGTTTATGCCATTATTATAGTTCTTTGTATTTCAATAGATAAGAGCAACATAAGAACAAGATCACTGAGAAATACACATTCACAAGAGACACAGCATTTATCCTGGGAAACCCTC
>JASDQU010381377.1:0-11178 GCA_032191745.1 Picea mariana | reverse complement strand
TTTTGGACGGTTTTGGAGAGCATAGATGCTGAGGCAAAGCCAGGTCTAAGCCAGTTTGAGGCAGAGGAGCTGTTGAGGTAGAGATGCTGTCGGACGATTTCTGAGAGTTCGGTATATCCATTTCAGGTGCCGTAAGTTGTGAAAGATCCTAGAGATCATGGCGAACATGACCAGATCAGTCTAGAAGCCAATCGGCAATTGTAAATATGTACTAATAAGCTTTCTAAAATAAATCAAGCAACCTCCCTCATAGAGAAAAGGCCCAGAGACGTAGGCAAAGTTGCCGAACTCCGTTATCAAACTTGTGCATTATGGTTTGCTGTTTTCATTGCATTTCAGATTTGCAATTATGTTAATGGCTGTGTAATTCATTTGCTTTTCTCGCTCTTTCATTAAGTTTCCCAATGGTTAATCAATACATGCAAATAATAACTCAACCATAGTCATTTCGAAAAATCCTGACGGATCAAGGGTTTATCATTGCTGAAACTGCTAAGGGAGAGGAAAAAGAGGAAAAAGAGATTTCATTTCAACTTCTGAAAATCTTTTCAAAATTTCTTATTTGTTTTAAACTCAGTTGTAGTCTTCTTCATAATATTCTCCTTCTCCTCTGAAATTAAGTTAGTATTAAGATGATTAAAACAATCTTAGGAAACTCAACAGATTTGTGACTTTCGGCTTGCATCAATCGAAACAAAACTTATATTTTTAAATGGGGATCTCTATCTAGACTTGGGATGAAGATCCGGTTTCAAAAAAACTGATAACTAGAATAGAGTGGTAGATAAGCATGACAACCTTACAGATACCTCAGATATTGCTTCACTACCAGCAGGCTTGTTCAATACCCCGGTGAAGTTATCTGTCCCTTTTTTACTGAATTTCCTTTCATTGCTTCGAGTGCTAATTATATATTTACACTTAGATATTGCTTAACTACTAGCGGGCTTGTTCAGTACCCTGGTGAAGTTATCTATTTCTTTTATATTAGACGAGGGCAATCATTTAAATGAATTTCCTTTCATCATCTTTGGGACTAGATGGGGGCAATCAAATATGAATTTCGTTTCACCATCTGTCTTATATTTAGCTTATGAATACAAAGAGGGGGCAATCAGTGATACTTTAAATATCAGGGGTGGTTATCTGTGTAAAAATTTACAATAGAGGTTTGTCAACCTATTTTGATTACTCTAGACCAACCTTTTTTCAACTTTCAAAACACCTTAGTCTGCAGAGAAAAAGGGGAAGATTAATTTCAGGGTTTTCTTTTGAGCAAGCTTAAATCCTTAGACAAACTGTTAAGAAACCTAGGAGATTCAGAATCAACCTAAGCATAACCACTTTTAGTCGGAGAATAAGAACTATGAGGACTGGTCTTACTGATTAGAACTATTTTTTGACTTCAAAAGTTAAGACATAATCTCTCCTACCTCTATGGGAAACCCGAAAAAGCAAAAGACAGAATTGAAGGTATAAAAAGGAGACGTCCAACCATCTGTAAGTCAAAAAACATGGGTTGTAAATTAAAACTAACCCTTTGGACTCTTCTCTTAAAGATTTTTACTTCGATTTCTTTTAAACTTGTTCTAGGTGAAACCCTTAAGGTTTAAGTATTGAAAACACTTTTTATTTACCTATCAGCTTACGAGATAAGCAATGCATTTTTTTTTTTTTTTTAGTATAAAAACTTAACTAATTTTATTTTATTGTTATTTATTTACAAAATGAAGATAGACTTTCTAAAGAAAATTATGAAAATAAAAAACAAAATGGTATATACAATGGAATTTCTAGAAATCAATTATTCCATATAATGTTTTAAAAAACGCCCGTTGACAGGGGCATTTAGGATTTTACCATCCAAATTTTCAAGCAGAAATGAATTTTTTCCTTCAGGAGATGCTACCTTAAATGGCCCGTACCAAATGTGATCAAATTTACCATTTTTTCCCGAATCCTTTTTTCGAGCATCCCATCTCAAAACCAAATCCTCAGGGAGAAAATTTTTGTCTTTGGCTTTACGATCAAATAATACCTTCATGTCATCCTGGTACTTCTGCAACCTTTCATCCACTACCGCCCTGTGCTGCTGAACTTCAATCAGCTGGTTTATCCTTCTTGTGAGAGGATTCCGTTCTTCCTTCTTGTCTTGCCATAGTTTCATTACAGGAAGTGCTAGGTTTATAGGCAACACTACATCTGTTCCATATACCATTTGGAAGGGAGAAGTACCGTTAGACTTTTTTGTGCCTATCCGATTTTCCCACAGAGCGTATTTCAAATGCAAATTCCAAGACTTTTTATTTTCGTTTAACACTTTCTTGATTATACTGATTAAGCTCTTGTTTGAAGATTCTACCATACCATTTCCCCGAGAATAGTATGCTATGGAATGACCCAACACAATATTATATTTTTGGCAAAAGATGACTATATCCATAGACTTAAAAGCCTGTACATTATCTGTGACTATCTTTCTGGGACAGCCGAACCTAGACAAAATATTTTCTTCTAAGAAATCTATAACCACCGAATCAGTAGCCTTTCTTGTTGGGATAGCTTCCACCCATTTGGTGAAGTAGTCTATAGCGGTCAGGATCCATCTATGTTGAGCACTAGATTGAGGATTAATTTCACCTATGAAATCTAGTCCCCATTGCTGAAAAGGATCTTCTATCTTGACTGGGACCAATGGCATCAATGGGAGTTTATGTTTTCCTGCAAAAAATTGGCAAGGGATGCAAGCTCGTACCTTAGCATTGACATCTGGGAAAAGTTTGGGCCAGTAATAACCAGCCCTCAAGATTTTATATGCCGTAGCCCTTCAGGCATGGTGTCCTCCGCATACTCCTTCGTGAAATTGACTTATAACTTCTTATGTTTCCGACTCGACTAGACAAACCAAGAGGAAACCAAGCGAGTCTTTCCAATATAATCGTTTTTTGGAAATACAGTATTTGATTGCATGCATCTTTAGCATTCTAGCTTTGGATGGAGACAAGTCACTTGAACATTTCAATGTCAGTAAGTATGTTACTATGTCCTTGTACCAATTTGATGACGCGAATTTCTCTTCGATTCGGTTTTCAGTTATTTGGTCCTCAAGTTCATTCATGTCTACCCACTCTTCCTCCTCCTGAGAGTTGCTTATCCCAAGAGCTCTGAAATTGGATTCAGATAAAAGTTTAGCTAAGCCTTGTCCCTTTACTAATTTTGTCGGTTTAACCTCCAAGTCAAACTCTTGAATTTTGGCAAGCCATCTTCCTCTATTTCCATCACTGTCTTCTTGAACCAAAATATCTTTTACAGAGATAGTGGGTACATATGCAATCACCTTAGAATGCAAAACATAAGTTCTGAAAGCTTTTAACGCTTTTACCATAGCATATGCTTGTTTTTCCATTATATTATATTTGAGTTCGACATTTCGGAGACTTTTTCTAAAGAAGGCTATCGGTTGCTCGAAACCTTCTTTGTTCTTTTGAAGGAGTACAACGGCGAGTGTGTGTTCAGAGGCAACTGAAAAAATAAGAAAAATCTTTGAGATAATCGGGGCTCGCTAGTATCGACGCCTCACTTATAACCTTCTTGATATGGGCAAAGGATGCTTTAGCTTCTCCTGTCCATTCTACTTCATTGTTTTTCCTAGGCATATTTGTAATCAATTTCACGATTTCAGCGAAGTTAGGAATAAATCTTCTCAAAAAATTTATTTTTCCTAAGAATGACTGAATTTCTTTCACATTCCTAGGAATAGCTATTGTATCTATAGCTTCTACTCTTTTAGGGTCAATTCTAAATCCATCTCGAGATACGATGTGACCCAACAACTTGCCTTCTTTCATAGCGAAGTGAGACTTCTTAGGATTTAAGGATAGACCAAACTTGTTGCATTTTTCAAATGTTTGTTTGAGATGAATCAGATGGTCTTCATCCGATTTAGAAAAAAACAATAAGGTCATCCAAATATATGACTACAAATTTTTCCCATTCGCCAACGAAAGCAATATCCATTGTGCATTGAAAAGTAACACCTGCATTCATCAATCCAAACAACATTTTATCGTACATAAATGTGCCCCAAGGAGTGGTAAAGGCGGTTTTTTCTTTATCGAGATCACTGACGACAATTTGATTGTAACCTGAAAATCCGTCAATCATTGACATCCTATTAGCTCCTACTACTTTTTCTAGAACATGGTCCATTTTAGGTAGGGGATAATTATCTTTGAGAGAAGATTTATTAAGATTTCTGAAATCGACACACAGTCTAATTTCTCCGTTTTTCTTTCTAACCGGGACCAGATTGGCTACCCAATCAGAATATCTCAGTGGTACAATTATCTTAGCATCAAGGAGTTTTTTGACTTCTCGTTCGATAACAAGTAATAAAATGGGGTTAATTTGTCAGAGTTTTTGTTTAAAAGTTTTGACACCAGGTTTCAGGGGTATATTATGTTCGATCACAGAAGTGTCATAGTTTTCAGTTCTTCACACGACCATGCAAAAACGTCTTTGTATTTTCTTAACAACTCCGTGTATTTATTTTTATTTTCTGTAGATAGATATTTGGATAGTTTTACCATTCGAGGGTTTTCTTTAGTTCCTATGTTACAATCTTCAACCTCCTCTGGTTGGGGTTGTAGGGTGGTTTTTGAAGGGATATCATCTTGATTAAATAGTCTTTCCAAGGGAATTAGACCCTTGGGAATCTGGTTGTTCTTGAGAATGAGCATTCGGTGATTTGCAATTTTATCGTGAAACTCTTTAGAATCCTCCCCCTCCTGCATGATCTAAATGGGATAATTTTGATTTTCTTGATCAGTATGCATTTCTGCAAATTCATCTAATGATTCTAGAAACTTTCAAAGCTGCTCATCATCCTCAAAGACATGCCAATGCTGTATGTTATTTGGTATTGAAGGGCGATGTCTCATTTGTATGTGATACTTTAATTTAAAAGCAGTCGGGGGTGTGAAAGTTGATGCTGCTTTGGCTAAAGCATCAGCCTGTTGATTTTCAGACCTTGGGATGAAATGAATATTCACAGAGGAGAAGAAGTTCTCGATTAAATCCCAGACACAGTTCCTATAGGACTGTAATCTAGGATGCTTGGCCTGGTACTGCTGATTCACCTATTTTATAATTAACTCGACGTCACCAAAGACTTCGAGTTTCTTTATTTTCATCCTCCTAGCAGCGTCTAATCCTAGCACTAAAGCTTCATAGTCGCATACATTGTTTGTACAATCCAGATTCCACTGAAGCCTATATGAAAAGGAGATTACGAATTGATCATCGGGAGCCACAAGGAGTTCTCCTGCTCCGACTCCAAGGAAAGACGAGGCACCATCAAAATACATTTTCCATACACCAGTGTTATATACATTTTTTTCTATTTCTTTTTTTTTTTCAGTTTTTTCTTCTATACAATTTTCGTCTATATCTTCTTCAAAATCGTCATCAATAGATAATATACAATTTCCTAAGTCTTGGTCAGCAATATAAACTGGATGATTGTTTGGGTTGTGTGGATCACCTACCGTAAATGCCAACCTAGTCTCTCTGTAAAGACGTGTGTATTGTCCTCTGAAAACTGGAATTGTAGCGTATGTCATATCCAGTTGGAGAGATCCTCCAAGCTTGGCACCCCATGACCTAGATAATATCATACCATACTTTGGAGGGATGTCAGTGACCACTACATCCACAAGAATACTTTTAGCAGGTATTTGAGCCAAACCTACCACTAGGTCTTTAATCATACCTATGCATTTGACTTTCCTCAAATCAAAAGAATATAAGTCATCATAGGGCCTTGTGATTTCAAGACCAAGTTTTTCCATAATTGCCTTTGGAATCACATTGTGGGAAGCTCCGGAATCCAACATATAGTTATGGAGAAGGTGGTCAAACAGGGTTAACGTAATATAAAAGGGGGCCACAGTGTCTCTCGCACCTTCGAAGTGTGGGCCAAAGACTATGTTTGGTTTGTCATCTTCTAAGTTGATGACGTTAGCTTGGCTTTCGTCTTTGGAAAAGTTAATCATCTTGGCGATTTGTTTTCTGTATATGCGATTTTTAGCTAATTCAACAAGGGGAATAAGAATTTTGATTTTATTTATTTCGTTTTCCAAATTAAAATTTCCTAGGGCCTTGTTGTTTTCTATATTCGGGGCCTCCATTCCCTTCTTTTCATCTTTTCGTTGTGATGTGGACTTGTTTTCATTTATAGGAGCTTTTGTCTTCACAGGGAGTGTTTCTACTGGTTCTGACTAGACAGGTTGCGTATCAGCTGTGTTTTTTTTCGCAGGTTGTTTATCAGCAACTTTTGGAGTTGCCTCATCGGTTTCGCTTCTTGGCAAAATATTTTTTGTCGAAACAGTTGGGAGACTTTTGTTCCTTGGTCCTTAAATTATATTTTCCCTGTAGTTCAGCTATGATATCATCTGTGATATCTTGATAGGTGGAATCTTCAGACATATTATTGCTAACATTGTCTTCCGATGTAATTTCTTTATTTAAGGATCTTTCGTAATCTTGTCTCGATAAATAAGGCGATTTGTTATTGTCGCTAAGATTATTAATATCTTCATCGATCTCTTCAAAATATCCTAGATCTTCCTCTCCAATGAAGTTTTCACTTTTGAAGGGTGTTGGAATTTTTTGGTCTTCATTTTTAATTATTTTCTATGGGGCCCGAGGATCAGTATTTGTTCTAAAATCTTTCCTGGGGAAATTATCCCTTTTCGATTTCTCTAGTTCCATTTTAGAGATCTTGTTTGAAATTTCTCTAACCCTAGCCATCTCGTCTATTCTATCTCCCGAGGATTTCCCCGATCCTGAAGGTCCACCTTGCTCTTTGAATTTCCTATTTTCTTTGTTTCTAGTTTCATTTTTTTCTTTTAATTTCCCTGATGCCATCATGTTTGATTCAATCTCAAGTGCATCATCCTACATTTTCGTGAGATCTATTGATCTCCTTTCTCTCAATAATAAGGCGAAGTCAGGATCAAAAGCACCAACAAAAGTCACTTTTGCTGCGGGTTGTGAAGGTTTAACCTCAACCGGGATTTTATTATACAACTTGTTGAAACTTTGTGTGAATTCTAGAACTGATTAAGAGTTTTTCTTTCTAAGGGCTCCAAATTCAGTCAAGTAGTAGAGGTGGTCCTTCCTCTCTCCCCATTGTCTAATAAAAATGCTTTCAAGTTCTTCATAAGATCTTAAAGATCCCGCTGCTAAGGATCAGAACCAGGTCCTCACCTGTCCTTCGAAAGTTTGAACGAGGAGTCTAGAATAGACATCTTCGTGTTCTATTCCGAGGATGTCAGCAAATTGGTCGAAATTTTTTATATGTTCTTGGGCAGTCAGATCCCCTTCCCCTGTAAATTTCGGAAGAATTTTCATATAATTTCGAGGAGATCATGTAGAGGAACGGGAAGGACAAGGGGAGCATATCTAGCAGCTACTTTAGTGAAGATTTCAGGAAGCGGTACTTGACCACCTACTGGTCCTCCATAGGCACCACCTCCAGCTCCAACACCTCCTTGTGCACCCATGGTTAGATTTGAGGCTGAAGCTCAGAATGTGTGAGGAGAAGATTCTCAAAAATTTGGGGAGGAAACCTCAGGAAATGAGAACGTATCGTATGAGAGGGGAAGTGAAAGAGATCTTTCAAGAGTTTTCGAAACGTTTAACTGCGTAAAATCAGGCTGACATATAGTATATGTGGGTAAAAATACTTGTCTAAGTGATTTTCGTGATTTTAAAATCTTTTCCGGATCAGAGACTGGCGAGGTTTTCTTGTTGTCTGGGTTTTTTCTGGTGTTCTTTCAGCTAATAGCCAGTTTAGTTATTTTGGAGTCGCCAAGTGAAAAATATTAGTAGCCTTAGAAGGTTTTCTATCCTTGTTCACTATCAAAAACATAAAATGTCAATGTCGTTCTTCCCAGGGAAAAGATTCATTTCTTCGTTCCCCGACAACGACGCCAAAAAGATGTTGTTCCTAAGTTTATACTTTAAGGCTGTAAAGTATACAGTCAAGGAATCTGTAAATGTTAAAAAGAATAACTTGAGGATAAGAATTGAAAAGGAAGGGTGAAGCAGAATCAGTTTCTCAACTGTCTCTGTCTCTGATTCTTTTATTTGAGAACCCTCTGTGTCTTGGGAAGGTATCTCAGTATCCTTCATCTTGCCTTTGGTATTTTCTTTTTCTTGTGTATTAGTTTCAAACCCTGGAGGAGGCCCTTCCTATTCTGGAGGTGGGGTCGAAACTTCACCCTGCAAACTCTTGGGTAGGCAACTTCGCCTATGGCTTTGGAATGAAGCGAATCTGATCTACGAGTCAGGTGGCATGGCCTGTACTCTGTTCAGTACTTCTTCATAGGATTTAACATCCTTAAATACATCATCATAGATAGATGTTTCATGTTCATCAGCCTTTAGATTACAATGTATAAAATGCCTACTTATTACTTGGTAGGGTTCATACTTTCTTTGCTCAATATCTACTAATTTCACTTCTTCTAATGATTCAACCTCTACCTTAGAATGGCCTAAATTTAATAAGGAAAATTTCCCAATATGAACAGGGAAAGTTGGCCATGACTTCTTCTGAGCTGCTTTTAATTCTAATCCAACACCGCCCTTTACTATCTGATGGGCTATCTCCCTGCACACCAATCTATTTGGTAGGTATTTAGGGAGTGCATGAGGGGGAATGGAACAACTGTAAACCCTAATGTAGGAAAAATTCTCCTCAATAAACCAGTCGGCAATTGCTTTAAGATTTTCTATGATTGCATCATAAATGTGAGGGGGTTCACATCCAAAAAATATTTTATGCATCAGAATTATAATAAAATGACAAACCTCATAAAATGCATCCTTAACATTTTCTTCCCAAAGGGTCGAGTGATATTTATGAATGGGTTCTGGACAAGAAATGTTCCAACTCCAATTCATTAAAGGAAAAGGAGTCACATAACAGATTGCAGCCATAATGTATGTTGACATGTAAAAGGTTGCTGGTTGTCCCTTTGATTTTGCTACTTTGTAGTTTAAGATTTCTTGTGTTAGGTTATCTGACAAAATCTTATGACAGTTAAAACCATTTCCTTCTGAAGCTTCTTCTAAAAAGGGCACCCAATCTGCATGAAAATGGCAGGGATCTTTTCTCCCGAAAAGTCTACATAACATAATGGCTACATATACCATGTATTCATTCAAGGATGTTGTAGCATAAATCCCATGGGAATCATATCTAAACTTTGCTGGACACGTTGCCCATTCTCTAATCATATCAGGACATGTCCGGTCTACCTCAATACATTCTTTCCTCTGAAACTCTGCTAAAAATTCAGCATTAAAAGTATGTTTAGGATTTGGCGAGAGTTTATACATTACTTGTATGTATTCTGGCCTAAATGAGCTGACGATAACTTCTTGGTCGTTTAAGATGCTCCTCGTTGGGATATTGACCTTTTCCAGAGCCCAACTGATCATATCATTGTATTCCACGAGCCGTGGGCGCACAATGATCTTATGAAGCTTTGACTCATCTATGTCCCAGCAATGATTTTCAGAATCAGGATGAGCATTTTCAAGCTCATATTCCAACAATTCAGAGATTTGAGTCCAAGATTTAATGGAGTCTATAGCGTGTGGAGTGGTGTCGAAGATGATATCTCCTTCCTGTGCATATTCATTCTTCTTTGGTGCCTTTTTCGGTGCCATGACTTTGCGTTTAATTGAAAACCTGTCACAAAAAATGGATGAACGAGCTCAGTTAAAAATGAAAACATAGACATTTGGATGTTCATTTTGAATACATTAAAAAATGACAAGATTGACACAGCTGTCACGAATTTAAGGCTTTTAATGTGGAAGATATATTTCTGAGATATGCATTTAATGTCCGTATTTAGGCGCCTTCGGGTTTTTAAAGTAAACAAGACACTTACTTAATCGGAAAGCGAAACATGAATAAACACTTAAAAAGAATGATTATCATTAATCCTGTTTTGGAGAAAAGGTTAATTAGTTCTAATCATAGATTAAAGCTGAAAACTTTGCTTTTCGGGATTTCGAAAATCATGATGTCAAGAGGTATGTTGTCGATGAAATCCGATATCTGAAATTGCGAAATCGTGAAATCACGATGTTTTAATTAAGACTTAAAATGTTTTTAGCAAATTAATTAATTGAGATTAAACATTTTCGGGATTTCAGAGATCATGATGTCGAGAAGTATGTTATCAATGAAATCCGATCTCCGAAATCGCAAAATCGCGACGGTTTTCTTTTTAAAAATAGGACTTAACTCATCTTAATTAACTAACTAATCACGATTAAGGGAAAAACAGAATTAGTTTGATTTAACGCGAACCATGGATCGGGGTTTCATGATTCGGGATTTCGGGAATCATGATGACAAGAGATGTGATCTCATTGAACCGCGAATCCCGAAATTGCGACATGATTATCTTAACCCTTAACCTTTCATATAAGAGAATTAATTAATCCATGTTTTAACTAAGACTTCAACGTTTCAAGAAATTGGGGATCGGGATTTTTTGATTCGATTTGCATCGAAAAAATTTGTTTGTATCAAACCCTAATCCCGAAAATTCTTTAAGCTTAATTTTAAAACCGTTAGTTTTAAAATTTAACATGATTTAAATAATTTCAAATAAAAAGCGTCGAGCTTCTTATAATTATTTTAAGCCTTTTTTCCTTTTATTATCCAAATAATTAAAAACTTTAAGAAAAAGGTGTCGTGTTCTTGGGATTGATAACGAAACTCATGTTTTGTGAAAAGCCGAAACCCGAAAAAGAAAAATTTAGGCCTTAGGGATAAAAATTTAAGAACTGCTTCAATAGGGACAATGGGAATACGCAAATGGGCAGAGTTTCTTTGCTATATTTCCCCCCCTTCCAAATGGGACCCCTACCCCTTCTTTTATAGGCTAAAAGGGGCTAGGTATTTGGATGAACCCTTGGCCATGCATGGCCGGGAGTTTCAGTTAACTCACCCATAGATTTTGTGTTTCGTCAGTAACTTTCCTTTTTTCATGATTTTGTCAGTCCACACGAGTTGTTTTAGGTCAGTCAGTGTGTACACATGTGCAGTAATGGAGTAGGGCACGTGGGCCTTTATAAAAGAGGATTTTC
>JASDQU010381374.1:0-11242 GCA_032191745.1 Picea mariana | reverse complement strand
GTACAAAGATCTGTGGCCAGGAAACAGGCACGCAGATCAACGACCCAAAATAGATTTCGGACCCCCCTGAATGATCTACTTTTAACCGAGGGGGGGGTCCAGAATGGTTTTCTTCCTCTGGTGGGTCCCTTGTTATACATGGCGTCAATCTATTGCCCCGAGTCCCGTCACCATCTGCTATCTGACAGACCTCCGTCACCTCTGGACGTCACCTTCCACCTTTTCCAAACTGGTCATGTCCCATAACTGTTGTCAGTCCTTCCCCCCTATTCGCTCGTAGAAAGCCCCTTATTATGACTTTTACCTCCAATCGATAGCAGCCACGTCACCCGTCTGTATCCCTCAGTCACAATCACCCGCCATCTCACCCTCAAAGTGATCCGTTGGCCATTTATTACTGGATAAACTATCCGTTATCCAGTTGACTTGTCTCCCACGCCCAACCGATCCCAGTTTAAATAAAACTATCGTTATTTCCCTTACCTTCGCTATTCACCCATTGCACCAGAGAAATTCACCGCTTACTCCTCCATTACATTCCATTGCCCTCATCCACAGTCAGTCGCCCCCACTAACGTTGTGTTTATTGCAGGTACTGTTGCAGAAATGGCGCCAAAGTCCAAACAAGCTGAAGGAGAGGAGAATCTGTTCCTTTCGCCTCCTGTCGACCTGGACAGGATCCCATTGGTTGACAAAGACTAGTTAATCGCAGATACCAAATGCGATTTTGATTTCTCAGACCTCTAGTCATGGCTCAAGGAAGTTTTCCTAGACCAGAGTGATGAAATTGGACACTGGGAGTTCAATTTACCCCTCTACCTCTTCCCTCAGATCCACCATTTTCCTGAGTTTGCTCTCAAGTGTCAAGCCCATTACATCCCCGAGCAAAGAGTCGTCGTCTCCTTGTTCGGAGAGATCTTGTTCCTCATCACGCTCGAATCCATAGACCAGATGATGCAAATTCCCCGAGCCAACTCTGCATCCCCCTTCAACCTAGAAATTCTCACCGAATTATACCAGAAAATGACCTTCCCCCAAAGAGCTCAAATATTCGAGCTCTTCCTTCCCTCATCCGCTCAATTTCCCTCCACAAATCCTCCTTACCCGTCCTCCATGTTCTCAACTAAGGGAAACCAGGTCATCTCCTCCCTTTGTGCTTTTTTAGGATATTATTCTGACCAGTGGGTAGATGAACCCATTCTAGGTTTTTTATCCATCTTCTCTACAGATGAAAAGCCCACCACTCAGTTTGATTTCAGCACCTTCTTGGAAGACAATATTCATGAACAGTTCGTGAATTTCGGCATTGAAGGCATGTTTAGATATTCATCGATACTAGCATACTTGTTTATCTTCTTCCAAGTGGACAAATTTGGTTTTTCTATGCAGAAGATGGATGGAGATGGTAGACCGCAGGCAGTCACAGCGTGGACCTCCTTGCTCAAGCACAACTCCACTGATTTCAGTTTCAAGGAGTTCATCGACCAATTCTACCACTCTGTGGTAAGCATGCTAGGTGGCAGGCCCGAGCCTCAGATAAACGACAAAGTTCAGAGGATCCTGCATCTCTTTGAAAACAGAAAGATCGGGGATTAGTACCTGTATCAAAATCATACCGAGATCAGAGTATACGGGTGCGAGTTGGCACCGTATAAGCTGCCCAAGTACCTGCCTGTCAGAATTTTCACGTTGGAATATATAAGGCAGATTATAAATTCAGATGATATCCATTTTGTATCATTGAAGAAAAAGCAGCAACTTAGAATCAAGGGGCAGATTGGCTCCTTCATCTGCAACAATCGTGGCGCTGGGGAAGAAGTAGACAGGATGCTAAGGGAGATTAAATTCTTCATGAGTTTCCCATGGCATTATGATCCATGTGGGATCATATCAGAAATGCGGGTGAAGAACAAAAACATCTTGTATGTTCATGTGCCCAGGCCCGAAGTTGAGAAGTTCGCAAATTAGACAGCCTGGGAGCCTAACACATTGATCGAAGTAGAGCAACAGGATCCCCCGACCACTGTGTCACAAACAACCACTCGACAGGTCCCTAAAGAGAAGAGGCCGAGGCAGGATTTATCTCCGCCTATCACTGAGGTATCTTCCGAGGAATTCCAGCTGCATACCAAGAGGCCTAAGACTTCCTTAGTCCCTGGCCTGACCGAGGAAAAAGAAGCCCCATCTACCACAGTGACCAAGTCTATTATTACACCCTTCGGTTCGAGCCTCTATAAGGACATTACCCCAGCATTGCCGAAGAAATCCACAGACTCCCCATTGAACACTCAGCTAGGAAAGATTGGGCCCAAATTGAGCATTTTTGAAAAGTATGAGCTGATCAAGAAAAGGAACCAAACCCTGACCAGCAGTACTTGCGCCCAGTTATCGAAGCAGACGTCCACAGCACAACATAGGTTGCTACCTGCTTTCAACACTGAGAAGGGCAGGATGCACATGGAATTCCTCTAAGCACAGGTGCCAGATCCAAAGGTGATCACTGACTACAAGAGGGCCACCTTCAAATTTCAGACGAAGGACGTGCACCCAGCCGATCAGATGGATCTGCACAAGCAGACAGGGGAAATGGTGTTCTATACATTGGCTCATGCTTCCACTTCAGCATCCAAATTGCAGGTGTCCCTAAACAATGTTCAAACACAACTCAAGTTGGAGAAGATATTGTCCTTTGCAAAGGACAATAGGATCAAAACTTTGGAGGAGCTGGTCCTCAAGATCAGCTATGATCCTTCAAACGTGAAAGCAGTCGAGGAAATGATAAAGAAGAAAAATGCTGACATAGCATCCTTGAGGAAGCAACTGAAGCTCCCACCCACAGAGGATTCACAAACGAAGGAGATAGTAGAGAAAGAAGGCGAGAAGGATGAAATGCTCAAGCTGCTCATGGAGCAGAATGCACAGCTCAAGGAAATGGAAGCTGAGATGGAGAAACTATTAAAAGAGAAGAAGCAGCTGAAGCCAATGGAATTCATTCCATTGAGTGCCATTTCGATTTTGGGAGTGAGTACAGCATCAGTGACAGCAGTCCCATCCACGACTCCATTGACATCCTAGGAGAAGACAGTCAATCTGGCTGAGTCCATGGAAAAAATGAACCGGCAGGAAACAGAGATCAATAGGCTTAAAAAGGAGATTGAGAACCTTCAAGAACTAAAATCTTCCTTCCAGACCATCCTCTCCAAGGAAAAGCAGGTAACAGAGCAGCTCAAGCAGGAGCTACAACAGCTCCGGAAGCAAACAGTGGCAGGAAAGACAATGGCCGAGGTTAAAGAGAGTGTATGGACAGACATCACTAAGTCCATGATATGGCCCATGATCTAGATCATGTTTGAGCAGAACGAATTGGTCCAAAGGAGAAAACAGGCCATTGAGAAGATCAGAGTAGAATTGGGAGACATGCCAACACAGGCAAACGAGATCATCAAGTTCCTCAATTCTAAGACCAGGGAAGAGCTGGAAGAGCTGAAGATTGAAGACAGAACATAGACCATCCTTGAGGTCAAAAGAGTTTTGACCAAGAGAGGACTAATGATTCAGCTGGAAGAAAAGGTGCAGGCCATGGACCAGGGGGTACAAAGGTTCTTCAGTAAGATTGAGGCTCTCCAGAAGAAAGGTCTACCTGGTCTGAAGGTAATTAATGATAAACTGATGACACTCCCAGATTACAACAAGAGATTGGCTGATGTGTCTAAGGACAGTTCAAAGTTTGCAGGGATTCAAGGGAGCATCACCGGCAAGGCATTTCTGAATGCCCTTCAGTGGGACATCAGCATCCAACACGAGATTCGATACATCTTCCTCACCAAGCCCACATTCACCAAGTACACAGAGATGGACGAAGTGTATTGAAGGCTGTTCAAAGTCAACGTGCCCAGTCATCTTAGATGGGAGGAACTCTGTGATCTGATCAATTAGTAGATGAGTTGTCTAGGTCCAGTCAACTGTCCAGTCAGATGAAGTCGTGAAGAGGCTTCATCAACGGCCCACCTAGAAATCAGCGTGCAGTTACACCATGTCATCAAGCAGTTCCTAGATTTAGGAAATTTGTTAAATTAGTTAGGCTAAAAATAGATTTAGCACGTCCTGGTCATTTATGACAGGAACGTTTGAAATTTGAGTTATAAATACTTCACCCTTCGAAGTATTGAGGGTTGTTGATTTTCACACCATGACGCTATTCAGAATGTAATATTTTTGAAGAGATCTTCCATTAATAAAAAGGAGGCACTTTTACAGGATTCTTGTGTGTATTCACTGGTGATGTTTTCTCTCTAAGTTGAATGTTATTCTCGCTTTGTTATCATACTATTTTCTGAATCTAATATTTAAGAGTAACGAATGTTGCAGGATTTATCTCGTATACCCTGTTTCTGACTCGAAAGATTTTAGTTTTTTATCTTCTGGTGTTTTCAATAAAGATATTCTTAACTGCTTCTTTGTTGAAATTATCTTTCTCATCTTTTCTACTATTCATCATTTATGCTATTAAAGAATCCAGTGATTATATTATCTCGCCCTGTGAAAGTTTTTCCTTTGCGTTTCTGGTTCATATTTCATATTTTATTAAAACACAGACCCCATAGCCCAATGGATGTGTAGACTGTCTCAACCAATTCGAAAAAATACTTTGAAAACAAAACCGACCTATTTCTTTACCTAGCCTAATATTTAAAATTGGAAACATAGCTAAATCATATAGAGAGATCCCTCTCTGAAGTTGGAAGGGCTAGATCCCAGCTTCAAAAGTGGTTGGATAAAGTTACCTTTGTAGATTTCTTATGCTGTCAACCTCTAGGAAATTTACCAAGTGCTAACATAGTGGCGACTCCATTGGGGACAAAACATAAAAATTTATAATTTCACGTTTTCTTTCCCCTAAAAGAAAGTCTTGTTCCTAGAATATTTCAAATTTGAGAAGAAAGTAATGTTTAGAGGTTGATTAAACTTTGTACATACTATTTTCGGACTCATGAAACTAAAAAGTATATATATATAAAAAACCAAAAAGAATTCTGGCTCCCAAGAAAGTTTATACTCGATCTCATCCAGACCGAGAACCTGATAGTGACAGATAACCCAGAACAGTTGCTCAGGAAAAAGACTATAGTTGAAGGCTCAGTGAGTCATACTCCCTTGTATAAGTCCCTTTCCTTTTCAGGGAAACCCATTACCTTGCAAAACCATGATTTCAACACCTTTTCCCGACAAAGCCTGGTTAGAACACGGTCCGATAGTTTTGTGACTAGAATCATTTTCGACCCATCCGTCTTACAACCCCGAACCCCCAACGTTCTGTCTCCCATGACTAAACTACAAATCACTCCCTCAGTGCTATCTAGTCCCTCCTCGTCCTCGTCTTCATTCGCTACCTTGTCGATCATCCAGGTTGTTGTCCCACCTCCTCCACCCATCATGGCAACTCGATATGATCCCTTGTTGTTGGCTGCACCTCTACATGCCATGCCCCAAGACTATCAAACAAGACTTCCATAGTTCGACGCAACAGGACCTTTGAGCGCACAACAGCACGTAGATAAAATGAATGATTATTATGATCTGCATGAAGTAGATGAAGTTGACGTTCAAATGAGATTGTTTGCCCAAAGTTTGACAGGTGACGTTAAAAAATGGTACAAAGGATTGCATGCCACCTCATTCCTTGACCTTACCGCATTCCAAAGGATTTTTCTAGACAGATGGGAGGTAAAGAAAAACCCTCTGCAAATTTTGTCGGAATATGAAAATATCAGAAGAAATCAAGGTGAGACAGTGCAAGATTACTACACTCATTTCAACAACCTATATAACACAATCCCAGCTGAAATCAAACCTCCACAGGGTTTGGCATTGATAAAATTCCTTGATGGTTTTGATGTTGACATGTCATACCAACTACGAGAAAGAAATTCTACCACCCTGGAAGACATGCAAAAAAGTGCTATAAGTGTGGAGGCCAATTTGTTGGCGAAAAGGGAACGTTAGAGGTCAGAGAGGAGAGTCACAATTAAAGAAGAACCTTCCACGTCGACCTCAAATTCCAAATTGGATTCTTTGGCCAGAGCAATGGAAAGAATGATGGAAAGACTTACCGTTTCAGACAGAAATCCTCCGAGAGAAAATCCACCAGCTCCTCAGGTTCAGAACCCTAACTTTAGGAGAAACCCTCCTCAAATCAGACAGAGAGATCCTAGGGATCAAAGAGAGCAGAGGGGTCCAGATTAGCAGATTAGACCTCCCCTACAAGAAAATTATGCCGATGAAGGGGAGGAAGTAATCGAAGAACTAGATGATACTCACATAAATCTCATGGGCATTCACGATAACGAAGCTATTTTCCTTACCCAAGAAGAGCAAGAACTTTTTCTTCTCAATCAAACAAAAGTAAGTGAAGAAGTTGAAGATGCAAAACAACAGGCATTCGAAAATGCCATTCTGGAGGTACACCGGTAGTACAATCTGCGGAGTAAAAAGACAGAAGGGAGTTCCCCAAAAAGGATGATTGAAACAAAGAAGGTAGTTGAAACCAAGAAGGCCTCTGAGCCAACTGCCGAGAAGATTCCTGAGAAGAGCACTTCCAAAGCTCCCGTGAAGAAAAACCCTACTATTCTGAAAAGGCTGTCACAGCCCGAGGTTTCACCTATTAATCCACCAAGTACTTCTAGACAGAAGAATATGGTGGACAAACTAGAATTGATGAGCCAAGGTAGATCTCCTACACCTTTCAGCCTTGAGGGGGAATTAGCCAAAGTAAAAATTCCCATTCCACTTTCCGAGTTGATGAACAAAGACGTTTATCGTTCACAGGTGATTAAAGCACTAACCATTGAACCTGACATAGGAACGAAGGCCTTAACCATTGGATCAACAAATCATTCAGACACTGTGAACCTTACTGATGATCAACCCGAACTTATTTTCGGACCTGAAGTAGATGGTCGAGATGATACAGGTGAGGTCGCTCCTTTTTACATCAGTCTAAACATACATGACCTGATCTTGCATAACGATATGCTGGATTCAGGTGCTTCCCACAATCTGATGCCCAAAGCAGTAATGGAGAAACTGGGACTTGAGGTCACTAGACCTTACAAGGATTTACACTCATTCGACTCCAATAAAGTTAGATGTATTGGTTTGATCAAGGACCTATGCATCACCTTGGTTCAGATTCCTGCGAAGAGCATTGTAATGGATGTGGTAGTTGCAGACATCCCTCCAAAGTATGGAATGTTGCTATCCCGGTCATGGGGGGATAAGTTGAGAGGCACCTTGCAGCTAGACATGTCTTATGCCACTATCCTAGTTTTCGGGTAACAAAGAAGGCTATACAGAGAAACATTGATGAAATACATGGTCAGTAGCCAAGAAAAGCCGCACAACTATCCTCTTTACTCCGCGCATTCCGATCTGGATTCTTTTATCTTGTACAATGATGGTGACATGGGAGAACAAGATACTCAGCTGGCCGAAGATACATCTAGCCAGGATGAAGGCCAAGAAATCATTGAGGTAGCAAGAATGAAAAACGTGATAACTGAAGAGTTACCTGCTGATTTCTGGAGCATGGATTTTGATGGAGAAGTGAGCAAAGAAGGAGCTGGAGTAGGAGTCTGGCTGCATAATCACGGAAACAGGTATTCAAAAAACCATTCTTACAAATTAAATTTTCAATGCACTAACAATATCGCTGAGTATGAAGCCTTGATGCTCGGTCTGAAGCTTTTGAAAAGAGTTGGTGCTAAACAGATTATGGTAAGAGGTGATTCTGAATTGATCATCAAGCAAATCAAAGGTGAGTATGCTGCGAAACACCCACGTCTTAGAGATTATAGGAATGTTGTTCTTGATGCCCTTAGATGTTTCACTGAAGTTGACTTGCAGGTAATGCCAAGGGGACAAAACATTTTGGCAGACGGATTGGCTACATTAGTCGCCACGTGTAAGATTCCTTTCCACTCAACTCGCCCATACACGGTGGAGGTGAAATGTTGACCAACCGTTCCCGATAATATCAGGTACTGGAAAGTGTTTGGTAATGATGATCAAATCAAAGACTTTCTGCAGTGTAAAAACAATTTTGAATGTACAAATATAGATTTAGAGAATGAAGATGAGAATGTAAATAGATCAGATTTTGAAATTGATAGTGTAAATAGCGTAGATTCAAGAGAATTAGGTGATGATGAGATGGAGGCCGATGTTTTACATTTGAAAAGCAATGTTTTGCCTAGGGGTCTAGTTCCTTTAGAGGACTTGTTTGATTTTAACGATGTAGCCAAAAAATCGAAAATCGAAGACCATGGATGAGAGGTAGAAGACTGTAATATAGGGACTGAAGAGAAACCCAGGATAGTCAAATTGTCTAAGTCATTACCCCCTGAGAAAAAACTCAAATACATTGAGTTGTTCAAAGAATATTCGGATGTCTTTGCCTGGGGTTATGAGGATTTGAAAGCTTACGATACCAGCATCATACAACACATGATTCCAATAAAAGAAGACCAAAAACCATTCATACAGAAACTTAGGAGGATAAATCCCAAGTTTCTCCCTCTAATAGAAAAAGAAATCAAAAAAATGTACGATGCCAAAATCATAGTCCCTCTGCGCTTTTCCAAATGGGTCTCCAATTTAGTCCCTACACGTAAGAAATCTGGGGAAATCAGACTCTGCATAGATTTCCGAAATTTGAATAAAGTCTCCTTGAAGGATAATTACCCCTTGCTGAAAATGGACCACATCCTGCAAAGGGTGGTCGGATCTAGTCGAATTTCTCTGCTGGATAGTTTCTCGAGTTACAATCAGGTCCTAGTTCACCCAGATGACCAAGACAAAACCACTTTCACCACACCATGGGGCACTTTCATGTATGTGAAAATGCCTTTTGGTCTGATGAACGCAGGAGCCACATTCCAGAGAGCGATGGATATCGCCTTTGTGGAAGAATCGGGTAAGTTTATTGTCGTCTATTTAGATGATGTAACTGTGTTTTCCCGATCTGATGACAAACACCTGCAGCACCTCAGACGAGTCTTCGAGAAATGTAGAAGGTTTGGGATTTCTTTAAATCCTAAGAAAATCCTTTTCGGGCTAGAGGAAGGCAAACAGCTAGGACACATCATCTCCAAGGATGGAATCAAAATATATCCCAGCAGAATCGAGGCCATACAAAAATTAGAACACCCTAGAAACCTTAAAGAACTACAGTCTTTTATCGGGAGAATAAACTTTCTACGAAGATTCATTCCCAATCTGGCCGAGCTCCTTAGAAACATTACAAATATGCTTAAAAAAGATGTAAAAATAAAATGGGACTCTGAGTCCAGACAGTCTTTCAAACAAGTCAAACGAGCACTCACAGAGGCCCCTGTTTTGATCAGTCCTGATTTTACTAAGGATTTCTATCTTTTTTCTTTCGCTTCCGAACATACTATAGCATCGGTGTTACTGCAAAAGAACAATGAAGGGTATGAACAACCCATAGCTTTCTTTAGTAAAGCGTTGAGAGACGCTGCTCTGAATTACAAGATAATGGAGAAACAAGCTTTTGCCTTGGTAAAAGCCATAAAATACTTTAGAGTCTACATTCTTCATTCCCACACCATAGCTTATGTTCTGAATGCGGTAGTAAAAGGCATTTTAACCCAGGACAACCCTGATGGAAGAAGGGAAAAATGGATTGCTGTCATTTTAGAATACGACATAGAGATTAAGCCCACGAAACTAATCAAAGGTCAAGGCCTTGCTAAATTAATGGATGAATCTAACTTCCATGCCCTTGACATTAATTTTTTAGCTACAGCAGATGAACAGGGCGAGATGGCGACTCCAAGCGTGAGAGAGGTATTTCTCAACTCTCCATGGTACGCAGACCTTATATTTGTTTTGCAAAATTTACAAGCTCCCCCTGGTTTGACTAAGACTAAAGCTAGATTTTTAAAGTTGAAAGCCTTAAAATTTTGTATTCTAGAAGGAAATTTGTATTGGAAAGATCCTGGAGGCATTCTGTTAAATTGTTTATTGAAAGATGAAGCTGACAAAGTGTTACAAGAATTTCATGCAGGAGAATGTGGTGGCCATCTGAACTGGAAGGTCACAGCCAACAAAATACTCAGGGCTGGATTCTATTGGGCCACCCTATTCGCCGATGTACATCATAAAGTGACTGCATGTCATCAATGTCAGTTGTTTGAAGGCAAAAGGAAACTCCTGCCTCTCCCCCCTGAAACCAATCTTAGTTGAAGCCCCTTTCCAACAATGGGGACTGGACTTCATTGGAGAAATACACCCCCCTTCTTCAGGCCAGCACAAATGGATTCTCATTGCCACCGATTATTTTACCAAATGGATCAAAGCAGTACCAAGCAGGCAAGCCACTGACTCTGTTATTATCAAATTCCTTGAAAATAATATTATGTCTCGCTTTGGATGTCCTAGAAAGATTATAACTGATAATGCAGCTGCTTTTCGGTCGAAGAAGCTCATAGATTTCTGCAACCAGTATCACATTGGTTTAGGGCATTCCACAGCCTACTACCCTCAAGGAAATGGGTTGGCGGAATCTTCAAACAAAACCTCGGTAAATATCATCAAGAAAACATTGCAGGAAAACAAGAAATCATGGCACAACAAGTTGGTGTTCGCGTTATGGGCTGACAGACTGACCACCAAAAGGTTGATTGGTATGTCACCATACCAGCTGGTCTATGGCACAGAGGCAATTTTCCCCACTTCTGTAGGATTCCCTGTCATGAAGTTGCTTCAAGATGTACAAGCTGAGCCAAATGACTCACAGAGAAGGATCAACCAGATGATCTATTTGCAGCAGTCTAGGGAAGAAGTCTTCAACAAGACTCAGGTAATCCAAGAAAACATCAAGAAGATCTAAACGAACCAAGGAAGATGATTTTGAGATAGGAGATTTGGTGCTAAGATGGGATGCCAGAAATGAAGACAAGGGAAAGCATGGAAAATTTGACAGTCTGTGGACAGTACCATACATGATCCAAGCTTTCAAGGGAAACAATGTTTTCTTTCTAAACAACATTGATGGGACAGATCTGCCAGGAGGAGCTGTGAATGGCAGAATGCTGAAACATTATGTACCACCTAAGTAGAGACTCGAGTTTTCACTCTCCATTGTACATACCATTTTTTATTTTTATTTCTTGCTTGCATTTTCTGAGTGAAGAACATTAGTCAGTTGGTTGAAGCCCGAAGA